>DF365333.1:13039-26464 GCA_000787875.1 Solanum virginianum
CTCATCTACATCCTGCATATAGAACAGAAATGAATTTTTTTGTCAAAAGTGCTAGCATGAACAAATTGATTATATGCAGAAGATGTCATGCACGAAAATAAAAGTTCTTTTCCAATGTTCACATCCAGACTCATTTGAATGAGAATAGTACAAGAGTTTGTAAAATACTACAGTATCAAAAACATGAATTGCTTACAGGATCAAGGTTCCCAACAAACAAATTAGCACCAACATCAACACTCTTTTTATCTTGTGAGGCCTGTAACAGAATAAATTATTAGATTAAAATGTGATTTATGTGGGAAAAATCATTATAGCAAGGCAGATGCATCAATGGCATAGCATTACCTTATTCACTCGTATTGGTTTCCCATAAAGTTTAATCATATTCAGTACCTTTATTGCCTGCATCGGTAATGCTTTAGAGAGAGACAAGAATATAAAAACTAAATCCATGGCAAAAAAATATACTCCCCCATCCCATTTTATGTGGCACCCTTTCCTTTTTAGTCGGCCACAAAAAGAATGTCACCTTCCTGTAATTAGAAACAATTTAACTTTAAAATTCCTCTTTTACTCTTAATGAAATGATTCTCAGCTACAAAAATATCTAAGAATTGTTTTAGGCTACAAGTTTCAAAAGCCTTCCTTTTTTCTTGAACACCATGCCAAGTCAGAGCGCCACATAATATGGGACGAAGGGACTAACAGACAACAAGACTTCAATGAGTAAAATTAGCGTAACAAGAAAGACAACCAACACTTACATAGTCAGCATCTTCTTCACTTCGGAATTCCACAAAACCATATCCTTGATGAGCATTAGTAACTCTGTCCTTGGGGACATAAACATTCACTGCAGCATATATAGAATTATATAGTGAACAAGTGAGATCTAAAAGAATCTAAATTTCCATAAAATTTAAAAAAGGCTTTTCGGATGCTGATGAAAATTTTAAAAACAAAGACGATGTTAAAGGGGCCAGCTGTTCAGTGAAAAATTTAGACATACCTACTGGACCTGCTTGAACAAACAACTCCCATAACAACTCTTCAGTAATCTACCAATCAAATTAAAAAAAAATCATTAACCTGAACCCAGAAAAAATCTCAATTTTCGGAGTTACTTCAACCCAGAAAGCAACAAGAAATAGGGGGGAAAGGAGAGAGGAGCTAGTGAAGGGTTCACCAGCACCAAATATAGTGTCTTAACTGCAAAGGGTTAAAAAAAACAGCAAGCAAACTGTAGAGGTATTAATGATAGCCACTGGGGCGAAGTTTATAAAGATGCTAACATCCAATATCTTCATAAACACGTTGAGACGCATGCACATATTTACACAGGAGTAAAGATGTTAACCCTCACCAAACAGATACGCAAACACCATACACTATGACATATTAGGATAAACATACATGTCAAACATCCAATTGTACTCAAACTTCTTGTTCTATATAAAATGCCAAACACCACAGCAGATCCATAACTGGGATAGAATATCCTTTTGGGTAAGAATGCAGTTTGTCTGCTTTCATTTTCATTTCACAATTCTAAGACGACTTGGGCTGAAGAACAACTCTATTGTTGCTGAGAAGAACTAGGAACAAGGGAGAGGAAAACAACATTACCAGATTGTGATGGGGCATAGTATTAGGCAGTGTTTTGGATGGCGAAAGACAACAAAAGGCGACAAGGGTCTGCCTTGCCACAAGGCGATGTAAGCGGCGAGGCGCTCGCCTTTTTGAAGTACAACCTCGATTAATACCCAAAAATTGAAATACTTAATTGCATGTATAAATAATCAAAATCGCAATCTCAATAACATGTTAGCAAATATTTCAATTCAAAAAATGAAAATAGATAGTAGATACCAAAAGTCTAGAACTCAAATGAGAAAAACGCAAAACCAAAGTCAATAGTGATGAAAAAACAAAGCTAGAAGTAACCTTAAAATCTGAAGGAGGAGGAGGAGAAAAAAAGACAGGAAGATGAAATCTGAAAAAGAAAAGAAAGAAATGCATCTTGGTTGGACTTTGAAGTCTCTGAAAAAGTTTGGCCGGTCACTGGGGGAGTCCAGTCAGGTCATTTGGTTGGAGTCGTAGTCTAACTCTAAGAGTGCAACTCTGCAAATTTAGAAAGAAAACCCTAAAATTACCTTTTAATTTTAAAACACCCTAAATTAGTCGCTTTTTTAAAGAAAATACAGAAGGCGACACCTTTGTCGCTATGGCGTCACCTTTTGAAGATCACCTCGCCACAAAGCTAAAAGGCAATGAAGGGTCGCCTCCCCTCTCGCCATTGGCGATAAGGGGATCGCCTTTCACAACGCTGGTATTAGGTATAGACATTACCCAAAAAAATACTGTTGCTAACAAACATCTGGAAAAGTAAACATTTTATAGTGTCTATATCTAGGTAAAGATGTATCAGATTATTCTATCTTGGGAATACAAACATTGTGGTTCCATGAAAATTCATAAATGTAACATTAATCATGTAAGTATTGACATATGAAATTGCAACTTTAAAAAGGCTTCAAAATGGATGTTAAAATGGTTGAAATTGCAACTTTTGTTTTTGATAATCATGGTGTCTAGGCTAGCTTACGAGCACCTCAACTAATAAAGAGGTGGCTGAATGTTGTCGGCGAGGAGCTAATCAAGAAATAATCAACCAATTTCTATCCAATTACTGTCGCACTATTTTCTCATACATTGACACCATTAATTTGGCATTAACTATATTACAAAAATGTTTGGTTTATAAAAGGAAGCTAGTCATACCCAGGTTTATCAAACTGGAACAAAAATTTCCTAATCTATTAGCATATAAAAAGGAAAAAGAAGAAGCAACTAATCCAATCAAATTTTAGCAAGATGAAAATGAATTGAAACAAAAAACATTTCGCTTCTCAAGAATAAAACTACATGGATTTTGACCAACATTTTAACATGATGTATTATTTCTACTATTATAATATTTTTCATATAATTTTCTAACATCTGAATATCAAATTTGAAATGTTGAATTAATCTACTTCAACTTAGATTCGAAAACTAGTAAAATCGATTCTAGCAGAGCATAAACCAACAAGTAAAAGTGAAAGGAGGACGTATTCGATTCTGTTTCTAGTCTTTCGAGAAGCTTTTGTCAATTTAACTAGTACTACTCCTATTCAGATAACGAAGCATCGAGAAAGTAAATCCCTAGGAGTACTAGAAGGATACCTGAGGGTCGAGATTGCCGACATAGGCTGTGGCGTCTTGGTTGCGCTCCGCCGAGTGTTGGCCGAGAAGGTTTGCACCCACACCCGGAGCAATACGCGTCGTCATACTCGCAACTCTACTTTCACCGGAAAATTTCTGCTTTTAATTAAGTGAAAAGATTTTTAAAAATGTCAGTTGACACATTATAAACTTAGCTTTATTTATTTTAGAGTCGGTGCTAATAATTTTAACTTTTATAGCAATTAATTATATTTTTTTTATAAGAAGTGAAATAAAATTTATGATTTTGTTGTTGTTTTTAAAGTGAGTTAAAAGATAACTTATAAGTCATTTTCAAAATTGAAACATAATTTCAAATAATGTCAATTTTTAAATGTTAAATGCAGATTTTAAAGTAGTGTAAAATTTATTATGAAAAAATATGAATCATAATTTTTACGGCTAATAGACAACGCAAGAGTGAAAAGAAATGAGCAACTACACAAGACCAAAAAAAATATATATTACAAGCTCGTTATGTATGGGCACGTGAAATTTTCTGAGAAAATGGCTTGGAGCCTCGGCATCCACAGAACCGTCCCTAAGAGCCCACTAAGAGTTCTAGTAGTTTGATGCCATTGAAGGACGTCTCGGAGTATTTTATGAAGTCCAGAATAGGAATTAGGCGATTTTCTCAGTTTTTTTGTAAGTGTTAGCGAATTTTAGGGGTGTTTGGGCTCTAGACATACTTTTCTCGAAAAATTTCACAGAATTGTCCATAAAAAATCCGCTGAAAGTTTCAGTAGGCTCGGTGCCATTGAACAATGCCTAAGAGCTTTTTATGGTCTCCAAAATAGTAATCAAGTGATTTTCTAAGTTTTCGTGGGAGTTAGCCACAGATTTCGAGTATTTCATGACTCCAAGCACATTTTTCTCAAAACACTTCATAGAAGTATCCGCAACA
Organism: Solanum virginianum; assembly: GCA_000787875.1. NCBI lineage: Eukaryota > Viridiplantae > Streptophyta > Magnoliopsida > Solanales > Solanaceae > Solanum > Solanum virginianum. Next base: position 17,211 of record DF365333.1, read on the forward strand.
AATTCGCTGAGAGTTCTGGTAGGCTCAGTAACATTGAACGGCGCCATGGAGCTTTTTATGGGCAACAGATAGTAATCAATCAATTTTTTTAATTTTCGTAAGTGTTAGCCTACAGATTTTAGGTGTTCCAGGGCTCCAGACCCATGTTTTTCAAAAAACTTCACGGATTTGTGTTTCAAAGAATGGGGGTGCGAGGCAGCTCATTTTATGTTGCATGGGGCAACTAAGTCTTATATAACTTCTATTCGAATATAATTTTATTATTAAAAAAGTAAATCAACAAAATTCTTTAAATAGCTTTTCAAATAAATTATCAATATTATAGAAAATTATTTTAATTATTATTTTTAATGTTGACAACACAAAAAATGATAATAATAGTATTTGCTCTGACCAATGCCAAAAGCGCAACAACTTAAAATTTAGTATTTTGTCAAGTTAATTTCTTACATGGACAGTCAACTAAATAGTATTATCTCATAAAATTATTCATTCAGGTTATATGCACTTTGATCTTATTTCAAATTACATGTAAAAAACAATTTAATAATGAACTCTTTAATGAGTAATTGCATTGTCACTTGAATGACGAAAAATTTGACATAACCTTTTTATATGTATATAACAAATAGTTATACGAAGAAGACGTAAATCTTACCTCCAAAGAAAAGTGAAGAATGACAAAAAAAATGCACTGAAATTTTCTTTCAATTCACATGGTAGTGTTGCAATATGAGTATATGACCACCAATAAGGAAATAACAGAAAACGTTAACTAAATAGATTTACAAGAAAAAAAAAATGGGCTGATTTTATTCAACAAGGATAAATTATATTATTTAATATGATAAATATTTAAGTAATAAGATTATTATATTACCTTTACAGATATTGATTGTTTGTATGTATTAAGGTCGCAACCAAGCAAGTATCGTGCACCTTCAAACAATATAATATGACACTATTCCTTTTTTATGGAAAACCTTTAGTTTTAGAAGAAATCTACAAAATTAGCACAAAGTAAACCAGTAGCTCATCTACAGATATATGAAATTCCTGAAAATTATTTAAAAATATTTTTTGTGTGTTATCTTTCTTCATAGTCAATTTTTTCGATGCGACAGTGAGTGCATCAGGAAATTTATCTTTAACTTCAACTTTCTTATAGTATTTGGTGCATGATGCATACCATGGGTCATCTATATTTATTATATTTTTAATAATTGCATTAAACTTGCAATATGTAACCTACAAATATATATATAAAAAACTGTGTTAGGATAATACATATATAAGAAGTATAAATTATTATTGAAATAGTTAAAAAGAAAACATATCTCTTTATTAGTGAGCGAACCATGAGAGATATCCTTAATTTTTTCTTCTTTGGTTTGTCTTATTAGTAAACTTGGGCGTGGAGTAATATTTATGTGGTGCTCCCTTTTCACATCAGACTTGCGTATTAGAAAGCATAATAAGTATATTTCAATGTTATTTATTACTTGAATATTTAGTAAAATATAATTCAATATTACCATTTTTGGAGAGCTATTGCATTCTCCATAGTAGGGTTTATTCACATCTGTCACGTATTACTGATAGATGTGAAACTTATCTCAAAATTACGTTTATAAAAAAATTAAAAAGTTAGTGTATTAAAAAGTTATAAATTATATTAAAAATACAAAAATAATATAGTACATTAGTATTGTTTAGTTCTAACATCACAAAATGCTATTACAGGTCTTTTGTCACGACCCAACCTATGGGCCGTGACTGGTACTCGATTGGGGCACCCGGACAATATTATCGAACTAAACTCAGATTACAGTTACTATTCATTTGGTGGAAATTTCGGCAAAGTTTCCTCTATTTTTCTGACTATCCACCTGCAAACAGGAAATTCCCAGCAGTAGTACAAATATACAAACAGACATACATATATGTATGCGGGCTGACAAGGTCACCGCTGCGGTTAAATCGCCCAACAAACACAGCATATATATAGAGTATCCAAACTGACAGTATGTCTCACATATTTGGCATATACATAATATACAAACTTTTCATCATGACACATACTCACAGGATGTCCACAGACCTCTAACACAAACATATCGAATCATAAGACGAGACAGGGCCCCCGTCATACCCAAAAATAGAAACAATACAAAATAATGAGGTAGCAAGTATACCAAAAATAGCTCTGAAACAATGGAGCTCTTCAAACTGCATCAGAAGTCCTAAGCTGGTGGCCCGCTACTCTGAGCGTCGGTACCTGCGGGCATGAAACGCAGCCCCCGAAGGAAGGGGATCAGTACGAAGTACGTACCGAATATGTAAAGCGGGGAAAACACATTTGTATATACATAAGTAACAGACTGAACATAGGCATAGGAGTCAACTTTTAAGCAAAGGTCCGGGAAATACCTTAATTTATTTTCAAAGTGTCAAAAATATTTTTGCAATTTTTCAAAATACCAAACGGATGCCAAATGGACCGGAATGATGGGGACCTCCAAACACGCGCCATACCACAGCATCACACCGGATAGTTCAAATCTCGAAACATCTCCAACACAAATCACATAGATAGGATGTGTGAGTCGGCGTCCCGGTAGTCACAGATCCTATAATAAATGTGGCTTAGAGCCACCAAACCAAAGGCCCAATCTCACCGTGTCACCAACTAAGCGAAGCCTACCCTTGGGCCAAGTCGACTCCGCCGTAGCCAACCAACTTCGAAAAAATATATATGTATATAGTATAATACGCACGAAAACAACCGGCCCGGGAACCGGTGAATGATGTTATTATGGGCACGAGTAGAGTCGTGAGGATAATATGCACAAAAATTCATTAAATAAGCTCAAAATCTCATAATTATGCTCATAATGAAAAGTAAAGTATTTCCTGTATCAAAAGGTCCATATTTGATAATAACATTTTTAATTATGTCTAGAATTGAAAAACAAACCTTGCTGGTATCAAAGATATTCATGTCCAAGAATAAAACTTTAATTGTGCCAAATCATTCATATTAGAGTTCAACCTAGTAATCGTTTTTTCATTTGTTCCTAAGTTGTAAAAATTTGTATATTAAAGTTTCTATGATGACTTGAAAAGATTTCATGTCACTTAGATTTTCCAACGGAATAGTAGAATATTCATATTAGCACTTACATTAGGATTATCAAATAGCTAAAGTAATAGTAACTTATTCATGTCCAACATTAGTGGTTCAAACCCTTACTTTAATTCTTATGTGATTAGCGAACGGGTCAAATTCTCACAATTGGCAAACTTATCATACTTTATGAATCGAATTTCCAAGATTGGCAAACTTAACACACTTTACAAATCAAACTTTCTCAAAAATAAATTTAGGGAGTTTAAAGGGATCAAGATAAAACTAATTTCTTTAAGGTTATTGGAAAGGAACAAACTTGTAGTTAAGCTCAAACGGAGACACAGAGGGACTCTTCACATTTTAACATATTATATCTCAAAATTAGTCATGCCAAGAGGAGGGACAGCTTTACATACCTCTCTTCCTTTGCTCACTTAACTCCAACGTCAAACTTCTTCAAATTATTCTTCCGAACGCTCAATGTCTACAAACATCATAATAACATCATAGTTAAATTATATTACAAGTTTCATCTTTTAAAGTTTCCTTCAAAATTCTACAGAAATTTCGCCAGCATCTCCCCTTAAAATAGACCATCCCGGGGATCCAACTTGGCCCTATTTCATCAACAACAACAGCAACAGTCATACAATAACAATAAACCATTCCAAGTCTGAAATTTCACAACTTGGCTAACAATTTCCACTTTAAACCAAAACTGAAAAACAGGGGCAGCATACACCTTATATACACACTTAATACACCCAGACATCTCTTCATACATTTAGAATCCATTTACCTTATTCAAACGTTAACTGGAAACTTATAACGTCAAAATGCTACATTTTATTCTACCACAAAACTGAGAAATCTGGACAGCCACTATTATATACAGTTAATTAATATACTCAATCACTTTTAAATACTCCAAGAATCATAACACAACATCCCAAAGCCCAACATCAACCCCCAACACTAAAACGCTACAATTATTTAAAATTAAAAGCTCTCCAAATTCGGCCAACCATGCGTTTGCAAGCAATAAATTTTCTAACACTTCTCCCAACCCTCAAGCACCATTTTAATACCAAAAAAAACACAATTACAAGGTTTTAACACAATTTAATTACATATACCAATTTCCTCCAAATTTCAAGTTTTTTGAAAATTCCACAACTAATCCAAACAAACAATTCCTTCAAGATTTTCTTGCAATATAACATTCATAATCACTTATGCCACCTTAATTTTAACTCAAACCGAAGAAAAATTCAACATACCTTAAATACCCTTCAAGAAGTTCAAATCTTTACTACCGGATTTCTAGGCGTTTTCTCGACAAACCAACGCTTCCAAGATACTCGAGGGACTTGATATACTAGCTTTGAAGCATCAAAATAGTTGAAAAAATGAAAGAACCAAATTTTGGTTGTGCACTGCCCAGGCCGAGAGGTTTCTAGGTTATTCTAAAGTTCTCTTTAAATTTTTTAAGTATGAAGAGAGTTTCTTTCTTTTTCTTGAATGATAATACATGTATATACATATATATGCTAACCTTTGGGACCTCTTGGTCCCACTTGCCACACACATGGCTCAATGATTTGTTGCCAAAATTCCCCCTTAATTCCTTCTTGTTCAAGACTTACTTAAAAAAATCACTTGTCTACTTATTTAAAATTTTGGATATGAATATGTGTACGCACATAAAAGCTTATACACATACTTTTGTTTAAAGTATCATCTCTTGTTCCGAATTTTTAAAATAGACTCGTAGATTCTGAATTTTCCAAAAATTGTACATTGGTCCTAAACTTCGTAATTGACCCAACGCACTAATATGGGTCCTAACATCCTCCCCCTTAAGAACATTCATCCTCGAATGTCATGCTACCACATCTATACTGAATAATTCATAATGATATGTTATGGTTGACAAGAATAACAAACGAAGTACCTGAAGCCACGGGAACAAATAAGGGTATCTTTCTTTCATCAGTTCTCCGCTCCTCATGTCATCTCTTCCCTGTTATTATTGTGTCACGGCACCTTAACTGACGCTACCTCTTGGTTTCGTAGCTTCTTGACTTGGCGATCTAATTATGCTATGGGTTGCTCCTCATAAGTTCGCAACAATATGGCATTGATATTGAGTGGACAAATGATCCTAACTTAAATGATTACACGTTGGATACTGCATACCTTTATTTATGTTCAGGGTACAAAATCCTTCATCTACGTCAGAGTTCATTTATGTCTAATGAATAAGCCAGTACCAGTTGCAACACTGTGCTGAGGCGTTTAAGCAATGTCTTTGCTTGTGATATTAGATTCACCAGTAATCTGTTGGTCTAAGTACTCAAACTCAGTATGACTATGTTCACCTTGACACTCATTTGATATATCAGGCTCTACATGAGTGGTTTTCAGCTGAACTCCCTTCTACACTACCCCTGTCTGGTACAGAAATTTGTTGAGTTAGAATATCACCTCTGATTCTTCCAAAGTGTTTACAAACACTTACTGTGGTTTGGAATTTTCTCCTTCGAAAGGAACACTAATCTTTTCTAAAAATCACAACCCTTAAAGAATGATTTACCTACCAGGTCAAATGATATATATCGTGTTCACTCCCAACCAGCTTCCCGAGGCTTGTTTCATTTAAGTCTCCAACCAGTTATAACCATAGAGTTCACTTCCTTACTTGAACTACCTTTCATACCGCTAAATAGCCCACATGTATCGCTACTTTAACCTTGGCATCATTTTGTCATGTTCAGTGAGACTTTTGGCCAAGTATAAATTCAAGTATTCTCTAAATGTGATAACATTGGCTTAACACCATACAACCTTTCGTAAAAAGCTTTATAATTAGTCACACTGCTAGATAACCTATTAATACATAAGCTGCAGCAAGGACATAAATGCCCTAGTGACTTAGAGATCCTTTAGCTTGAAATCTTAATACTCATGTAACTTCTAACCAATTAGTGTTATTATCGAACCTCACTGCTTTAATTGATTTCCCAAACCGATTCTTAACATATAACAGAAACTTTAATAGAGGCATAATCATTTGACTTTTGTGCTCTGTTTAGTATAAGGGCTCACCAAACACTTGGAAAATTTAACTTTACACAAGCTTTGTCTGTTCAACTCCATTATTTAATCGGTATTTAATCTTTAATACCATAGTTTCATATGTGATTCCTTAATCTTTGGATCAAATTACGTAATAACAAGTTCAGTTCTCCTCCTTCTTACCCACTTCATCATAGAACTTCAATGACTTGATTCTTTTTCTAGAATCTCTATTTTCATCGTACACTAAAACATCAATACTTAGTTCCAACCGTGCAGATTTGGCTTTTCACTGGAAAGTAACCTTGAAGTTGCAACAACAAGGGCGGTACAGCAGGCATCAACAAAGGTAAAATAAATAAAACTATTTTCATTACACGATCCTTGTCATTCAAGACAACGGTGTTTTATCACTCCAACCAACAGTCACGCAACTGGTTCACATTGTTTAGCAGTCTTGAATCTGTTATAAGTGAATCTCCTGCCAGAAGTTCAGATAGTTTGATAAGTGACCCCTTAAAATTCCTAGTGATTCTCTATTTTGCCTTTTTACCATGAATATTGAAATCTTTGACAAAGCTTCCACCACGCCGCAAGTTCAAAATGACATACTCATAGACAAGATCTTTCCATTCCACAAGCCATTCAAATAGGCTTTTGTTACTATCACCCACCTTTCGAACCTGCAGCTTGGAGAGCATCAGTGATTTTTTTTCAAGAGATGATGTGGCGCTGTCCACTCTATGATCCACTTTGCATCCTAATTTTTATGACTATAGCTCACAATACACAACGGTGAACCAATAAACAATGGTGCCTCTGCAACCTAATGGTTATGTGCATGAGCAAAACCATGGTACTTAACAGAATATTGTTCCTGAGTGTGCGTTCCTTTGGCATCTACTACTTCCACTTCTTCCGTTGTGCATGAGCAAGACCGTAGTACTTAACAGAATACTGTTCCTGCGTGTGCATTCCTTTGGCACCTACTACTTCTACCTCTTCAGTTCCTTTAATAAATTTGAGACCAATCAGGGGGGCATAGGAGCCTTACTCTTGGCCCAAACCCGTATATTGATTATATAACAAGGACAACCTATTACCCCTATTGTCAAGTCTTAACACCTTGACCCTCTCTTCAAACTGATTTCTCACCATAAACAGATATTGTTTAACCATGGCAGTCACTTTGGACTTTAATCGCAACAATAAACCCAAGTAAATCTGAAATGACCATCTACAATGGTGAAATAATATCTTCCTTTCATAAGTTGGCATTTTATAAGGCTCCCCGGATCCATGTGTATAGGAGGAAATGGAAAATCAAATCTGGAAATGCTTAATGGAAATTGCAATGGAATTTACTTTGCCAACGAACATATTTGGCAATTATTATCTGCAGCAGGTCTCATGTACTTATTCCTTTCTCCCTGTACTAGGCTTACTAATGGGTCCATCATCTTGCGGCAATATTGCATTGAAATCACCTATGATCAGTCTTGGGTCTCGGACACTTCTGTGCAGTTATTTTTTTTAAGTTTATCCATAGAGAAGTCCTAGCACTGATGGTATATAACCCATAAACTGCCGTGATATTATATTCAGCACCACTTTGCTTCATATTAACTACTCTACATATGTAGTGTTCACTCCCAACCAGCTTCCCGAGGCTTGTTTCATTTAAGTCTCCAACCAGTTATAACCATAGAGTTCACTTCCTTACTTGAACTACTACTTAATTTACAACAATTATAAGATAAGCTTGGTTTGCCTCTGAAATAAACTAAGTAACAAGAATGTATTGACCTTTAATTTAACCGTACTAGCTGCAAAGTTTCAGTAGGAAAAATTTCTGTACTTCCCCGACCACAGTTCCTAATATTTTTATAAATCAGAGGTGACATCAGATAAAGAGAATACTTTACATTCTTGCAGCATTTAAATAAAATCACTAACTCATGGAGTAGCAAACGCCAATATTTCTGCCAAAAGGATCGCCTCACTAATACATACAACCCCTTTAAGGATTTATCCATTATCACACTTCAGGAGGGGGTACTACAACTTTAAAGTCGTCCCAAATATTTTAGCTTTGCATAACAACCCGAAATAAAATTTATCCCTTACTGAAACAAGACAATTTTCCTACATAATTTGATTAACCTGGGTCCATCAATCCTATCAAATCTTTGTTTAGCTCATCCCACACTTACTATTTACACGCAGCAAATGCCACTCTTGGACAAATAATTTAGAATCCAAGAAAGGACTATACATTAACTCTTTCCCATTATTTCTTAATTCGACACTTACTTGACTCTGGTACAGGTTCCATCAACACTACCAATCTTATTTCTTCTAACAAACCCAGTTGCATAGACCTACTTCACCGACCAAAATCTTAAGTTCAAGCGATTTAAAGCAAATCAGGTTGACTCCATGGACATCGACAGAACCCAAAAACAAGGAATGGCTATAATCGACTAAACCATAGGCATGCCAGATATAGAATTTATATTACCAAGATTCGCACCATTACCGACTCAGTTGTATAGCCACTACATTATAAACACCTGTCCTTCAGCAAAGAATTTGGAATTTCTGAAAGAACTACCCATTAACCTGTTCCCATTGATTCCTTAGTTCGCATTCACACTAACTTTGGTACAAACTCCACTAACAAGACCAATCTTATTTCTTCCTAGCAACTCCAATTTCATGAACTTACCCCACAAACCAAAAAATTTTCAATTTCAAGAAGCTGAAATAAAATCAGATTAACTCTACTGACATTAGCAAGACTCAGAAACAAAAGGGGGCTATAAGCAACTGACTTATAAACATATCAAGTGTGAGTCCCTTCTTTCGCACTTATCCTATGCACAATAGCTGCAAGATTTGCCCTTTCAGGCATCTAATGTCTCTCTCGGAAGCATATATGAAATCAAAATAGTTTTTCAGGGAGAAATTTATCCTACTAGCATCGCTCTATCGCACGATCTAAGATCAAACAATAAGTAACACCCTAAGTATCCTGTAGCCTCCT
>DF365333.1:35618-49515 GCA_000787875.1 Solanum virginianum
ATGTTAAGTTCGAACTTGGATTTATGACGAATATTTTGTACCGATGACTACGCCCAACTTTGCTTGTGCTTACTATGGTAGAAGTATGGTGGTGATTCGATGATATGTTACGTTCGGCATTATGTTATGTTTGGCGTTATATTACATTTGGCATCATATTATGTTTGGCATCATGTTGTGTTTGGCATTGCATTGAAATTGGTTTGGTTGATATGTGGACTACGACCTGTGAGTGCAGCGGTCTTCCCTGGCTCACTTATCAGAATTTTGACCTGTGGGTGCAGCGGCCTTCCCTGGCGAATTTGTTCCCTGGCCCACTGTGAGTGCGGCGGTCTTCCCTGGCTCACTTATCAGAATTTTGACCTGTGGGTGCAGCGGCCTTCCCTGGCCCACTATGAGTGCAGCGTTCTTCCCTGGCTCACTAATTGGTAGCACGACTTGTGAGTGCAGCGGCCTTCCCTAGCTCACGTGAGTGCAGCGGTCTTCCCTGGGTCACCCATCTGAATTATGTCATTTCTGTGTTCAAATTGTGAGTGCAGCGGTCTTCCCTGACTTATTTATCCTCTGATTGATATTTTGGGATGTATGATGGTTCACTTGTATGTTATATGACGTTTGATGTTTTTGGATATACGATAACTCACTTGTTCTATGGTTGGTATGTATTTGGTATATTTACTTTGTTATTGCTTTGTACTACTTCCACTTTTGGGTATGATGGGGGCCTTATCCCGTCTTATGATTCAGTATGTCTATGTTAGAGGTCTGTGGACAGCTTGTGAGTGTGGGTCCTATTAGAAAGTCTGTGTATCATGTATATATGTCATGTATGTGGGACTTAGCCACTAGGTTGAATATTCTGTACATATGTTGTGTTTGTTAGGCGGTTTAACCGCAGCGGTTACCTTGTCGGCCCACGTATATATATATATATATATATATATCTGCGTCTGTTGGTTCGCTGGGAAATTTTCTGTTACACGTGGCTAGTCAGTAAAACAGAGGAAACTCTGTCAAAAGTTTTGTAAATAAATAGTAACCTATGTCGAAGTCTGGTTTGATTATGTGGTTCGGGCGCCCCAAACGAGTGTCAGTCATAGCCCATAGGTTGGGTCGTGACAATTGGGATAGCGTAAACAAAGAAAACCCTGCCGAAATTTCTAAAAAAAAAATTATAAGACATATGTTATAATCCGGCTTGATGTTTGCGTTTGGGTGCCCAACCCGGGCACTAATCACGGCATACGGGGTTGGATCGTGACAGAAGAATACAGGGACGGCGATACGTAATGCCTAGCTCACTTAGGCAAATCCCACATAGGAAAAGAGAAGGAGAGTCCTGGGTTATTTAAGTAAAGGACTGGATCTAATACTGTGAGGTGCCTTTTGGGGTGAGCCCAAAGGGACAAATTCGTGTTGGGCTAGGCCCAAGAGCGGACAATACTTCACAATGTTAGGCCAAATCGTTACAAGTTGGTCGGCTTCCTCCAATTTTTTTCTTTTGCCTAGTTCCAGAACTGAGATTAGCAAACTAGAAACTGAGTTTCATTCTTCTATTTTGTCAAGCTCATGGCATGAAATCATTTTTCCAACTCATCTTGTCTTATTCGCTGCACCCAAAAAGGTAATACTTTTAGTCTTGTTCCTCTGCGTTCTGTTCGGATACCTTGTTTGTTAAATTTTTTAACACTTATACCCCTTGTTTCTTGACTGTTGTAGATAATAATTACTTGAAATTATCCTTGTTGCCTTGTTTCCTGACTGTTATTGATATCAATTAGCAGAAATAATGACCCAATATTAATTTGTGTTCTTTTTTTTGTTATGGTGATGTCAATTCGAGTCCATCCTTGCATCTAGGGTCAGCCTCGGATTGTTTTGCGTGATAGAGAAGCTGCATTGTAGCTTTTTAAGGGCTGAAACTTCACCGTATACACTGATATACATCATGTATACAGTGATGATACTAAAAATATGCAGAAAATCAAGTCTTCAGCAGGAATTGTTCAAGGTGACTGATATATTTGGAATACAGGTGGAAGAGAGGATATATACACTAATATACAATGTATATACCTTTTTGATATACAGAGACGAAAAAGGGGCTTAAGAGCCCACAATTGCAGCAAAAATGGGCTTACGAATGGGCTAAAGAAGGCCCAAATAGTTTGATATTTATTATGGGTCTGTCAAGTCCAACAAATTAATTTCATCTCTTTTATGTTAATGTTATTTTTTGTATTTCTAATACTAACTTTATTATATTGTTTGGCTAAGTTAAATTCCCCAAAAGACAAACTATTCTATGTTAATTCTTCTGTTGATAATTGCGCATCTTATTTTATTTAATCATTTTTAAAATCCTAATTTATTTTAAGACGATCCAAGTTATTGATCTCCTTTAAAAATGGGTTATTTTAGCAGCTTCATAAATTGTTTGATATTTAAAGTAAGTCTTTACTCTAATTATTTATATTTTATTTCTAAACTAGTTGTTGAATAGTTAGTCAAATAATTTTCAAATCGTCAGATAACTACGTGTTAACGGTTATTTTAAGTGCTAATACCTTCTTAAAATAATAATAAGAACCCTACCCATTTCTCTGAAATTTTAAGATTTTTTCTATTAGAATCTTAAAATTATTTTAAGTTTTCTTGATTTCTTTAAAAAATTAAGTGGCATCTTTGTTGTTTTCTGTAAAAGAAAATTGATTTTCTTAAATAAATTAAGTTTTAAACTGATTTTAAAATTTTTCTTTAAAAAGTTATTTTTCACGATTGACAATTATGAGGTTGAGTTAATTGAGCTTGATGTTCCTATGAGTCTTCATAATTGAGTTCTTGAGTTATGTCTAAATAGATTCTTCTAATTGATGACCTAAGCCTTTGAGTTCCTGAATTGAGAGAGATGAGTTTAAGTCCCTGAAATAGTGGTGGACCTTTGAGTTTGAGTTAATGAAATAATGAGAGTGTCCATGAGACCAATTGAGATGATGATTTCCTCCATGAGGCTACTTGAGATGATGAGGAGGAGTCTTATGAGCATTGAGTCTTGGGAGGAGTATCGAGCACAGAAATGAGTAAGAGTGTGTCCCACTTGCACTCATTACCTATGTCGGCCAACATAGGAGAGGATTGAACCATTATATCTCTTGATCTCCTCTAGAGTTTACGTCCCTGAAACAATAGAGGACGACGTAGTTTAGATTCCTTGTGAATCATACTTGTTCTTTACTTGGCAAGTATGGAACGATTGTGGCAACATCAGTGAGATTGTTGTACAACCCCTGGCTCATAAGTGGTTGTTGATGGTTAAGAGAAACTCCCAAAAGGTTCGCACATTGAGTACTATAAATCGAGTTGAGTTGAGTTAAGTTCCTTTAAGTTGAATCTTGGTTGATTGATGAGGTTGAGTTGGTTGGGGTCACTTGTCTACTCTTTATTCTTGCTTTAGATAGACATTTGATATCTGATTGAGTATTATGTTGAGTTGATATTGTTCTATATTATTCTACCTATTTCTATTTTATTCCGCGATTTTACATACTATACATTTCACGTACTGACAGTCACGCCCCCTTTTTCAAACCAGTTGAAATAGTTCGCAACATCATGCGGTTGTGCTCTCTGGTTTTTGAAAAAAATGATTCGAGTCACCACCTAATTTTAAGGAAAATATTAGGAAATCATTTTAAGAAAAATATAAATGTAGACTCTGTTTTAGTTTGCGAAACCAGTAAAAATTTTAGGTAAGGGTTTTGGTTACTCGAGGGGAAGGTGTTAGGCATCCCTCAAAGCCCATCCCTCAGAGCCTATCCGAAGATAGTCAAACCTAGCTTAGGAAAATAACTCGTTCTAATTACTCATTTTATTTATTTTTGAAATTAGTGATAAGAAAATTTCAGGGATTATAAAAAGAACAAAAATATAAGGTATATGTCATATGTATGTCTATAATATTTGTAGAAAAACTTTAATAATGACGTATTTGCTATAAAATAAAATTGACAATTAAGTAATAAAAAAATAAACTATAGATATAAGAAAGTATAAAAAAATATAGATGTTTGTTTAAAATCATATGGAGTAAATGAGCATATAAAAACTTATTGTAAACAACATGTCGAAATGTTGGGTGTGAGAGCTTATTACAAAATAAATAAATAGATAAATAATGGATAAGGTGTCAAATATAACAATATACGCAAATTGAGTAAAATTAAGTAAGAGTTATATTTTAATAAATAAATTAATAAAATAACTTAAAGTAAAACAATATAAAGAATGTTAAAATTTATATAAAACTTATTGTCTTATATGCATTTGTCATGAAATATGTTGTTAAAAATATACGCAAACTTATTGTTTTATTTATGGTGATAAAATAACAATAACTATACGTTGTAAAATAATAAGATGTACAACTTATGTTTCATTTATGAGTAACCATCATTTGTAAAGGATAATAATGATTTGTGTAAAATACTATACCAAGTGTAGAGAAAAATAAAATATATACCTTATATATGACGTATACATTTGCATATCTTGTATATTTGAACCTGTTAAGAAAATTCTAAATTTTTTGAAATATGATATTAGAAAAAACTAACAAAATACTTGAGTCATATTTAGTTTAAAAATGATACAATAATGCCTTATAAGGAAATTAACCAAACGAAACTAAGATAGATCAAATATATACTATTTTTTAGAAAATCAACTAAAGGAGATTAAATTAATCTAAATGGTAACATTATATTGTATTTTAAGAAAATCAATTTAAAACCTCAAGTGGCCTAATTATTGGGATTCATTCTATAATTACATTAGTTTTATAAAATATAAGTTCAATGTTCATTACGATTGTTGACATTCAATTTTTACCCTCCACAACATAAATTAATTAGTGAGCTTTTAATTTTGATAATTTGAAATAATTAGCTTTCAAAATTACAAAAAAAATATTTTCTCAAATAAATTGCATTTTTTATTTTAGGAGTTATTATTTTGTAATTAATTTAATTAGTTCAGGTTAATATTATCAAAAGCTCTTCAATTAATTTGTATTAATTCATCATGTAGTCAAATTAGCCAATCAAATTCAATTTGACTACGACCGAAATTGCAATTGATTTGACCAATTTTTAAAGTCAAATTACCCTATCCTTTGAACCCATTTTCAGCTCCATTTTATTCCATTTTTCAGACTAATTTTGGCCCAAATCAAGTCCAAAACCCAAATCCCCTATATGAGGCCCAATTCAGCCAATCTATACACCTATACGCATAACATATACATTACCTACATTACACATGGACGCACACGCTCCCCTGTTCTCCTCCTTCTTTTTCATGTGCGTTCCACACTCTCCCCTTTCCCTTCTTCTTCATCGACCAAAAACCAAACCAGTGAACGAACCAAGAAAGGCCAAAATCAAGAATCTTCCTCAACATTCACCTTATCCCCTCCGTACATATGTTTCATCATCCCCATAGCCTTTGTCCTTGCTCGAAATCGAGTTATCCACCCCACCCTCATCCCAATGGCTTGAAGAATCATTTTGGGATATTTTGGATTCCAAAAGAGGATAGAATTTGGTGAATTCGAATTTCGAATTCGAAAGTAACCATAATTTCCACCTTATTTTGGAACCCTAGAAATCGCTATATATATCCCCTTTCCCCTAATCTGATGGAGGGGCTATTTTTGGTCATCTAAAAAACCCTAGCAAAAAAACCAATCGGTTTCCACAACTGTTCTGGACTTCCAGAATTCAATTATAGTTCATATTCCCTCAAACTTATTTTTCAGAAGCTCGTCGGTTTTGGAAGGTTCCAAAATTCTTGGCCTTGAGTCAGTGTAGATAAATTGTGACTCATGGTGGTGAGTTCGTCTTCAATCAAGATTTTCGTTCCAGTTCACTGTCCTTAAAAAGGTAATCCCAACTCTTTTTCGTTTTCTTTCAAGCTATGTGAAGATTTCAGTTCTGAGTTTGGTGTTTACTGATGATTTATTCTTTTCCGTTAATGCTGCTGTTTTCCTGTTTCTAATTCGTTTCTGTGTGAAACTTAATAATGTCATCTCGTGAATGATTTCTTCTTTCGTGAACGTGTAGTCTTTCTTAAACTTCAAACTTTAAGTCATGGTCTGTGATATAGATTCTTAAAGACTGGAATCTCATTTTACCTAAACTCGTGCTTATGTGTTGGCTCTTCTAATAAACCTTCAAGTTGTTTGAGTTTGTCTGCATCTCTGTCTTCTAAATGTTGTTTTCACTTTTGTGAATTGGAAGTCGAATTATCTAGCTTAAATGTCTACTGTTACATTCAGAGTGCGTTAGGGGGTTACTCTGAAAGAGGAAGTATTTTTTTCTCTTTTACTTCCCTTTTATGAATCTGGTTTGGTGGAGCTGGTGTCCCTGTTACGTCTCGCCGGGAATGCTGATGATTTACCTCTAGTCAATAGTCAAATAACAATTCCTAATAGGGGTCTTGGGGCTGGTGCTGTCATATTGTTTCGATCATGGTTTTCTAATATGATTTAATTGCTTAAGTTAGCTGTTAACTCCTCTTCTATGGATACAGTTCATTTGACAAGGGTATTAAGTTCGTGTGCACCTTGTAATTGCCCTATATCTCTCAAACGTCAAGTCTTAAGTCACAAACAATTACACTAGTTCATAAATGTGTTCTTTTACATGTTATTGCTCTAGTTGCCTATGTTGAATATGTTTTACTATTTCATTTGGCCAACGAGTCATCAATATCTTACTTGAGTTAACTGGTGGTATCAAAAACCTCTTCGTCCACAAGATTTCTGTTTATCCTCTTGTTCTACCAAGGATAGTTTCTTTTCTTTCTGAAAAATGAGCTTCCTTTACTTCAAACCTTCCTGTGTAGTACCAATTAGGGGTGAACAAAATCAAATCGAAAACCGAATCAAATCGTAAACCATGTCAACCCGACAAAAAAAACCTGACTAGTGGTTCAACTTGACTTGGTTTGGTGTTCCTGCTCCCATTTCGATTTCGAGTCAAGAAAAAAACGGCTCGAATGGTACGATCCCTCCGTCACACCAGAATGAAAGGGGTGATCTCGTAGTTCTTGGTCTGTGAAGATGCGTTGTTAGGTGCTCCATTTTATTTTCCCATTGAGGCCGAACATTTGGGTTGGTTTATTTTGATTTTAAAAAACTAACCCGAGGCCAAACCAACACAGGAGGAGTAGCACCACATTTCGTAACATCACCTTGAGCCTTAGGATTAGCCATTTATTCCTTGTCAAACCTTTGAGCAGTACCTTTGGACGACCCTTGACCTTGTTAGAATCGGCCACCACTGGACTTACCATAAGAAAATCCACCATTAGATCGAGCCCTCTTGGACTCCCTTGACCTCATCATTTGAAGTTTTTCACTCTTCACTTGTTTGGCATATGTCATGAGTCTAGAGATATCCATTTCTTTAATGATCATAGCATCCTTGCATACCATCTTTACCAAGTTGGACACACCTAAAGTGAATTTATTCATGTAGGCCCTAGAGTCGGCCACCAAGGAAGGAGCAAATATGGATAACCTGGTAAACTTGAGGGCATACTGCCTCACACTTATGCCACCTTACTTAAGTTCATAAACTCCATCACTTTGGCTTCCCTTAGCTCAAGTGGGAAGAAACAATCAAGGAAAGCGGCCTTAAACATCTCCCAATCAATAGGCTCTTCTTCAACTCTTTCGCACTTACATTGAGTGAACCAAACTTGAGTGACTCCCTTAAGTTGCTAAGCCACCAACTCAGCCTTCTCCTCGAAAGATGCTCCCATGATTTCAACCACCTTGTACACCTCATCAATGAACTCTTGTGGATCCTCATCCACCTTAGAACTATGAAACCCTGGGGGATTAATTCTAGTAAAATATCTTATCCTCAAGGTCGGAGTAGGACTCTTTGGAGAAGCAACGACTTAGAAACTTGGTCCACTTGAAGTGCATGAGGGGCTTGAGGAGCCGGAGGAACTTGGTCTTCGTTAACATTACCTCCCCTAGGCAAAAGAGCACATCATGGATCCATTTCAGAAAACACCAAGGGACAAGCGTTAGGATACGGAAGTTTTGAAAGCACGACATAGAATACAAAAGAAGTGAAGTTTTTCTATGGGTCTCATAGCCTCCTATTCATGAATGTGGCATGCTTCACACCAATGAACAAGACTCTACTAAATGCGGCATGTTGGACTACATAGGATGCTTTCAAACAGTGTGCTCTGATACCACTTTTGTCATGAGACCTAGGGCCTAGTCATGACACGGAGAATGTGACACCCGAAGGAATCCCATCCAAGCCTCAAGATCATATCATAAGCATTCATAAGGTAAAATAAGCATACACAAGAGATTAAGCAAGCGGAAGTACATAAACAATAGAATGTCATAGTTTCCCTTAAGGGAAAATACATCAATCCATAAACGTCCAAAACATGCTTCTACATTATAGATCTTGGCAAGGTTTAGAACATATATTACAAGTTCACCCTAAAGATATACATCAAAAGAAAATGATAAAGTCTCAACATAAAGTGAACATCATAAATGGGCTTGTTCTCGAAGTATGGGAACTCACCAACAAATCTTCAAGCTTGGCATCCTGATCTAGCCACGAAATAGAATATTTGCCTCATCGTCCATCCCTACATCGTTAGATCATATAAGCAAAAAAGTATGCATTCGTACATGGAATATACTATGTAAGTAAGCCATGAATCAAAGGACATCACAATAATATCAATATGCATAATCATAAGCAATAGGATAATGACACAATATGCATGAGCAATGCAAATTTAAAATCATGAGAAAAAGCATCATAAAATCCTTTCATAATCTTAACATATATATGTGGAAATAAGACCATAACCGACATCTAAGACCATGCGGACTACTATATGAAATCTTGATGTTCCCTCAACATCAAGCAAAGAGGAGTCTACTTTGCCAAGGTAGACTCGACTCACCCTATAGGCTAGCATGGTGAGAACCATCATTTGACCCCACCCATTAGGATCTATCCTAGCACAATCAGTGTCCATTATTAAAATTAAATGGATCCATTAGCACACTTTTAAGGCATAAAAATATAAACATCATTCCTATAGTGGCACACAGTTATGGGACTATGGAATCTACCAAAGCCTTCTCAGTGCTAAGTCACATCCCAAGAAATACATAAATCATGCATATACATAGTTTTCAATATAGTTCATGGAGTAGTCATCATAATCTTTCATAAAAACATCAAGTCATTAGAATAGTCCATCGACTTTACTTTTCATCATAGTGTCGGTAGACATTCCCACCTTAACATGTTTTCATTACCCTCTTTATCATAGATTCATCATTATCATAAAACATGTTTTTACATGTTTAAGATCATAATCATGAAAATTCATAGTTTTATCATAAGAGACTAGGGATAAGTGTGGGTACATTGACAATTGAGTCAAAAACATGCAATTGGATAGGATTCATATAGAAAATATGCAATTAAAATCAATTTGGATCATTAGTAAAGAAACCCACATCAAATCATTAAGCCCTAATAATACATACTTGAAATCATATACTTTTTTCTTGAAAATCGTATACATCATGTAATTTATCATAGTTCATGCATGATTACATATAATCATCGTGTAAGAAGCATAAAAGCCCATAAGAAATCAACCTAAAACTTTGATAAAAGAAGGGTTTGGATTGGGCTTCATGGATGAAACTAATCCATGAATAAAGCCCTACATACCTCAAGTGAGAATCCTTAGAATTAAAGAGAAACTTGGTCAAACCTTCAAGCCCTTGCTTCAACGGAATCCTTGACTTAGAGAGAGAAATATTAAGAGCTTTTAGGGAGAACTTTAAGAGGGAATGACTTTGAACGAATTAGGAATAGGACTTATAAAGGCTAGGTCGGTTAGGGCAGTTAAGAGAGCCAAAATGATGTAGTTTAGGACTTAAACAAATTAAAAAAGTCAAAAATGCCCTTTGTTAAAAATTGTCGGAATCGTTCACGAAACTCTTTCTATGGCTCATGATTCAACCTATTGACCGTACTTCAGTCCATGGAACTTAATGACACATAAGTCGAGTTTCTGGAATTTGCAACTTCCAACCCACAAAGATAGAGGATGACCCATCAAATCATCTACGGGTTGTAAGTCCTTTATGTAGATACGTTTCAAACTTAGAAACTTTTGGGTCCTTTAAGGCTCATTTCTATATACCCTTTGATGGGTCGTGGTTCCATATATAGTCGGTCCTGTTAAGCGTACATCAATTTTCATAAATTCTTTAATTTCCCACTTTCACTAGTTCCAATCCACAAAGCTTACCTACAACCTGTGGTCTCATCTACGGTCCGTAAACTAGCTCGTAGGACTAAACCAGCACGAAAATCCTAAACTTTCAGTCTTTCCATCCTATCAACATGCAAGGTGTTGCATAAGTGGCACACCACGGACCCTTTCACGACCCGTGGTGAACACTACGACCTAAAGGGGGTTACGTATAATGCACCCATAGGTGCATTTTAGCCCCCTTTAAATGGGGCCTTTTTGGTAATTTACCACAACCCTAAGGCCTTTCAGGACTTTTATACATTTCTTTAAGTCCTAAATCAGTCCCTAAGTTATTTTATACACTCTCATTCAAGTCTAACATTTAGTCTCTCAAAATCTAAGTCCTAAAACACTCTCAAAGTCTAGAATTCAAAGATTCAAGCTAGGATTTCAATTGGGATTTCAATACTAAGTTGATTCCATCTCAAACTCATCTTCCTAACTAAGGTATGTGAGGATTTCATCCTTGGTTTCAATTCAATCTTGGAGTCCAATATCTCTTTCATCTCTTTCATGAACATTAAATATAATCGAAGTATGATTTTCATGTTTTGACTTCAAATTGATGGAATAATGATATGGGGCATCCTCAAATGATGATTTAAGCATGAATTAAGTCTTATTCTAATGATTTACATGCTTTCCATGAATTATGAGCTTACATGTACCTTTAAACTATGATTTCATGCATGGGTGATCTTAATTATGATTCAAATATCATGGATTATGCATATTTCTGTCTTATTATCATATTTTAAGTATGAATTTCATGTAACCATGCTTTACTCTCACTTCTCACATCATGAGGATGCATTAACAAGGCTTTTTCATGAGGTTTTGATAAGGATTTGGTTACCAATTATGATTATGAACATGATTTCAAGGCAAGTATGATTATGATATAATTATGATCACTATGATAACTATGATTTGGCTTTAAGCATCTAAGGGTGTGCATACACCATCATGTACAAGTTATGAATAAGTTATTCCTATGCATGTAAGCATATTTTAAATTAAGGTTTGGCTTTTTAGCCCAAGTATGCATGGTGATGATTTTGAAATGACTTATGATGATCTTCGAAGAAGTATTACTTTATGCATGTATGTTTATACTATGTACTCCATGGATGATAGCTTGTACCAAATGGATACTCTCGGACTCACTATGTGAGATTATGTGGTTATTCTCGAACTCACTATGTGAGGTTATGTTGGTTACTCTTGGACTCACTATGTGGGGCTATGTGGTTACTCTTGGTCTCACTGTGTGAGATTATGTTGGTTACTCTTGGACTCACTATGTGAGGTTATGTGGTTACTCTTGGACTCACTAGGTGAGGTTATGTGGTTACTCTTAGACTCACTATGTGAGGTTATGCGGTTACTATTGGACTCATTATGTGAGGTTATGTTACCCACTATGTGGGGTTATGAAATGGCAACTTGAGGACCCACTATGTGGGGTTTATGTTTCATCTTATGTCAAACACGGTTATCTTCACATATGTACATGTATTATGGCATTCATGCATCATGATATCTCATGGCATCTTGATATGACTATCTCTTCTATACTTCACTTCTATATATATATAGCTTGTTCATCTAGCATCGAAATACAAGTTTTAATATGATTTCATTACATTGCATGTCCGCATACTTTGTACATTCGAACATATTAGTGCATATTTTATGCCTACGTTATATTACAATGCAGGTGCAGGTGATCCTATCATCCATTCCCGTGGCTAGATCTAGATACCGTGACGATCTGGATTGGCGAGTCCTTATGCTTCAAGGGGCGAGTCCTTATGCTTCAAGGGCAGGACCTTCTATCTTTCCTTTCATGTATGTTATGTACTAGGATAACTTTTTTTTACGTTCAGGGTGAGCCAGGGTTTGTCTAAGCCTCCGCCTTATGTCATGAGTTAGAGGCATATATTACACCTATGTATGTATTTTAGTTTTCAGACTTGTTTACTCCTATACTATGATCCTCCTTATGTTTATGTTACAGTATTATGACAAGTGTATGTTTTTGCTTGCATACTCTTGTATAATTGCCTTGAATGCTTGGTTGAATGTTAAGGGGTTAATTTGAGGTTCCATTAGGGATCTCATTCACTGTGTTACGGATAGGCTCTATGTTTGGGTCGTGACATTCATCATGCCCTTTCATTCAAAATATGCTTCAAAAGTCATTCACATCTCATCAAAACTCTTTCTTAAAATACCTATCTTTGGACTCAATAAAATACATGTATAGTATAAGTTCAAATCACTTCTTTCTCAGCGTATTGGAAAACCATCATCTTTACTCAAAACATGCACAATCTTGAATTAAAATAACACTTTATTTAATGCATGAAATTCATGAACCTTAACATCAAATATTTACATAGAAAAGTCATGATCATCAACTCAACTAGAGTTTCATGAAAAAGTAACCACGAATAACAATTCCAACAACATGGGAGATAAACATAATAATAATCTTAATGCATAATTATATAGAACTCAATAGAAAAAGAATTAACTCGGTCCAAATTCAAAATGAGATTTTTTTTTTACTCAACTCAATACTCAATAAAAATGAAAACTTAGACGTGAGGCATGTGGACGATCTCAATAATGCTACGATAGCAAACTTAGACGTGAGGCACGTGGACGATCTCAATAATGCTACGATAGCTTTACATACCTGAAAAAGATTGATCTTCGCTTGAATTTGGAAGACCGTAGTAGAATGGCTTGAAACCTTGCCTTTATCCTCTTTGAATTAGTTCTCAAATTAATCTAAGTGATTATGAGGGTAAAGGTACCATTGGATATTTATACGGGTCTTAGATAAACCCAATGTCTAGGGTTTAACTAAAAATAGCAAAAGAAAAAAGATAAAATCAACCTTCACTAAAAACTGAACCACTAAACTATGTCTATGGGTCGTGGTTCGGTCTACGACTCGTGAACTAGTGGTTCATGAAAAGTGGATGAATTTGAGGGAGGGGCAGGGAAAGGGGGCGGGTCTACGACCAAGGTTCTATGAGTCATACTATGCACTCATACATACGACTTTCTAGAACTTAAAAAAATTTCTAAATGTAGAGGGAACTACAAACATATCCTACGGACCATAAAAAGTTTTTATGGGTCGTGAAGACCTCTCGTGGAACTCAAAAACTTTTGTACCCTCTCTGAGTCTCATCTACGTGCCCTAAAGTTAGCTCGTGGATTGAATCTCAAAACTCAATTTTTTCTAAGTGTTAGTGGAACCTATGAAATCAATCTTCGACTCATGAAAGCTTCCATGACTCAAAGACCAAGCTCGTGGTCATTGACATTCTCTCTTTTTTTAAAAAAAAAATTTTTTGAGGGTCAAAATAAGGGATTTTTCTTTGGGGTGTTACACTTTCAAAAGAGTGATTTTTTTTCAATGGATAGTGACCAATCTGAAGAGTTGTGACTTTTTAGATGAGTCATAACTTCTTTAAGGATACACTTCTTG
>DF365332.1:7488-26491 GCA_000787875.1 Solanum virginianum
GATAACTAGATTATGGGAAAATGCTCAATTTTGGGAACAACTTAGGAATTATGTTCCCCATGGTTCATTGACTCAATTACCCTAGATAACATAACTTAGGTTCTTCCAACCTTCTTGTGAAGGTAAAGGTCAAATTTCACGATGGAGCTTGGTCGGCTACCATGGCGTGCCAACTAACCGTTACCTATTATCCCAGTCAACCTCCCCTTGGTCGGGTTTGGTTGATTAGATGGGAAAACATCAACCATATCCTGTCATCTACTTCCTTTTTCATATTCTTCACTACTTTGGTTGGGATCGTGATAGTAGGCAGGTTTGGTGTTGGTCACCACCAAACAACATTAATCATGAAAGAAAATAAACAATATATGAAAAATCCTAATCATAAATATGCATAAAACCTAGGTCATTTCAAGTCAACTACCCATGGTTCCCACAACCCAATGTTGTGGGTGCTTACCTACTCATGGCTAGAGAAAAGCACACAAAAATGCAAATAACACATTGTTGAGAGTTTCACCAATAACAATGAAGGAAATAGGCACCACAAGTTGTAAACCCATAATCTTTGTTGATCAACAATGCGTACAAAGAAAGATTTGCAATTTCTCAAAGTGAGTTTTTAAAGAAAGAACAAAATAAACCACTCTAAAACCTAAGGAAAACTTCAAAAGTATCTTAGAGTAATGTCTCTGGTCGAACTCTCTCAAAATAACCTAACTTAAACTATTTATAATGTGTACAAAACAATCCTAAAATTTATGCAGAAAAGACAGCTGGCATCTAATAATTTTCACAGTTACGACACATAGGATGGCCTACGAGTCATAGTCGGGGTTTCGTATCTGGATCTTGGCATTTTGGACTAAACTGGTATGACCGATAGTTATGAGTCATTGCTTGAGCTACGACTAGTATATTGGTCTCATAGTCTTGGTCTTCAGTTTTTTGGTGCAACATTTTGGTTCTCTAATTCTTGCTACGAGTCCACATATACCAGTCATAATATGTCTTATGACTCTTAGGCTAGGCTCATAGCAGTGACCTCCATGTGGTAGATTTCTAAAATTTTGCTCTCTGATCCCTATTATGATACTTCCCTACGACTTGTAGAGTGAGTTACGACTCGTAGGTGTACTCGTATGGTCTATACTTCAGGAAAATCTGCAACTTTTCTTCAAAATCATGCTAACCTAACTTTTCTGCAAGATTAACATAGAAACATATCAAAATACTAAAAAGTCACTTTGAGAACTCACAAAATCCCTTATTTTAGGCACCAAATGTGCTATAATTTGACAGCACATCAACACCCTCAACTTAGCATTGTTGCTTGTCCTCAGGCGATGACTCAATCTACACAGACAAAGAGAAATACATAGCAACTAGACTAATGGCATACATATCAACCTCTATGATTTAGGTACCCAAATATTATTTTCAAAACAGGATTGTAAAATCATTTAGCAAATAGGAACATAATGGGATACCTGACAATCCAACCATGATAAGCTAAGGAGTATCAACCTTCCACAATCACTTGCATAGTCATATACTAATCAAGTAGTGCAAATGCCCTCACTAGAAAGAAGTCACTCATACTCACTTAAGCACATTAAGAAATCAAGGACAAAGGAAGCGTTCTTACTCTCACAATTCAAATTCATGCACAATGACTAACACTATAAGCTTGTCCCTATACTCATTTTTTTTATTTAGTTCAAAAGTGAATTGGGATCACTTTAGGACTTACTGGGTTGTAACATGGGCTCAGGGACTTTGGTATGGTATTTCGGGCAATTAGTGACTAAAAACTATCCTTGAACCTTGTGTACCAACACTTTTTGCTTTCATACTCCATCCTTTTCACCAACTCCACCCTTATTTCCCCCTTTTCAAACTTTGCCCCGGCTTATTCTTACACTTTTCAATTATGCCTTGATTTTGAACTTATTTTTGCTAATTTTTTCAACTTAAAGCACTCTTTCTTTCTGTTTCTTCACCCAGCACATGATTATTCATTTTCTTTCTTTTCACCTCAAGAAACTACCTCATTTTTGTTACTTTACCATAATAAGGGCCACCCTCAACTTAGGCTTTAGTCTAAGATCACTTCCAAATCAACCAATTCACCAAACCAATCTTAAAGTACTAGGGCAAGTTCTGAGTCCATACAATGATACATGAATGCATCAAAGTAATCTCACACACACATGGCATTTGCATCCAAAATCAAGTATAGACTCACAGGTCATGCTTTCAGTCTCAACTAACCTTCACAATATTAGAACAAACATTGTCATATACTCCAAAAATGTATGAATGCATCAATAATCACAACCTAAAAAAATATTTTAGGGGTACCCAATTTTGTATCAAAAGTTTAAAGAAAATCTAAGAACTCTATGTTTGCCAAAAGATATTTTTACTACGCATTTACAAATTATCTATACTTCTTAAGACATGCTGGTTCAATAGAAAATGAAACATCCATAAGGAAAACGAAGCACGACAAGAAAACCTTGGGATCAAAAATCGACGAAGTTATGGACTTGAGCCACTTAGACTTCACCTTAATCCATAACTTCCACCACCCCACCATTAGATGATACTTTGTCCTCAAAGTAAAGACAAAAATAGAACAAAACATTATAATATAGATATATATATACACACATTCATTAAAAACCAAAAAATAAACATCCAAAGTAAAAGTAAAAATAACATCCAACATTAACATAATTAAAACATAACCAAAAACCACATAAAAATAAGATTGTCTAAAAAGAGAACAAAGTATCCAAAATGTAAAGATTAAACTGGGTTAAAAGAAGTCAAACATCTTGGTTCTTATGCACCAGTCTCAGTCTGATCAACAGGGTCCTGGGTCTTTCTCTCCTTCTATGCTAAAGTACCCTCAGGTGGGGTGTGTTGTGCTCTTTCTCTCTAAATAGCCACCTCTTCAGGTATGAGCTCCTCCTCCGCAGGTCTCTGCCTCTTTGGGGTTGGCTCTAGATCATCATGCTCAAGGGGCCTCTTTCCTCGGGTGTCTAGACATTCGACAAGCCAATCAAAACCCTCACCACCTCCCTGTGCTACCTCTGGTGATGAAATAAGGGTTAGCTAAAGCTATAGTAATTCAGCCTTGAACCTAGCAAACTCCTCAGCTAATGCACTCATATTTTTATATTCTTGCCTCAAATACATTAATCCTGGTCTCCACCACTCAGGCTCTCTCAGCAACTGAAATCTCTGGCAAATACCTATATCCTTTTCTCGCCGGATTGGGAAGAGCTATCTCCTTCAATTGGTATCCTAGGTGATTGTGTTTGTGGTAACAATACACTAGCCTCAGGATCAAGGTGTACATTCATTTCTTCATTTTCCTACTCATCCTCAAATGTGTCATCCCTTGGTTGGTATCCTTGGGTAGGGCAACCACTCTTTGCCCTCTTGGAAACATTATCTCTGAGCACTACGAACCCTTGTTACAACTTGTAGGGGATCCTACCAATCGTAAGGTTAGCTCGTAGTGTGTGTCCCAATTGCAGATGCTCATTGATTCCTTCTATGAAGTATGAATATGAGTTGTATTGCAGACTACGACTCATAGGCATGCTCGTAGGAGCTGCTCTAAGTTTAATTTTTTCCAAATCTTCAGTTCTTTCACTTTTCACCTGCAAACGAAGTCTCAAAGCACAGAAATTCTCAAAATTATTACAATTGCATAATTGTTTTTAAATTTGAAATAAGCCACTACTACTTCTAAGTCTCAAACAAATAAATAATCATCAAAATGCTTAGGTTGCCTAATAAGAAGCACCTTGTTTAACGTTGTGGCTCGACTTTATCATCTTCCTTCATCAACAATCATCAAGGGCCCATACCTCACTCTTGAACTCATTTGAATGTTTCATGGATTGTCGAATATCAAACACAACCTTAGCACCATTCATCCTAAGCGAAAGTTGACCCGAATCCATATCCACTAGTGCTCTCCAAGTGGCCAGAAAAGGTCTGCCCAAAATAATGGTTACCTTAAAGTTAACCTCACAGTCAAGGATCATGAAATCCACTAAAAAAATGAATTTATCAACTTCAACAAGCACATCTAGCATGATTCCCTCAGGTTTCTTTATGGTTCAATTAGCCATGAGCAATCTTATTCTCGTGAGGGTAGGAGTGCTAAGACTAAGCCTTTTGAAGATAGGAAAAGGTATTAGATTAATGCTAGACCCCAAATTGCACAATACTCTTGCGACTTTAACGTCACCAATAATACAAGGGATGGTGAATACGCCGGGATCTTCATATTTTTGCACCAAGTATTTGGTCATGATCGCACTATATTGTTGGAGCTCTTGACATAAAATACATTTCTTTGTTACCAAATCCTTCATATATTTGGCGTATTCAAGTATTTTCTCCAAGTCTTCCAAGAGAGGAATGTTGATGGATAGTTGTTTTAACATCGATAAGAATTTCTTGAATGCTATTTTCTTTCTTCTTCTTGAGCCTTTGTGGGAAAGGAGGAGGAGCTTTTGGGATGTATTTCACTTTGTCATGCTTTCTTATTTCTTCTTGTTGCATCCCAACACCTTTTGAATCTTTTCCCTCAACTTCAACTTCACCACCAAAACCCTTCTTAATGACTTCATCCACCATAACCGGTATAGGAGGATCTATTATGCTCTTACCACTCTGAGTCGTCACTGTCATGTAATGCCCTTCATTTTTTGGATTCTAAATTGTATTGCTTAGTAGGGTGCCCTTTTGGCGTTGGTTCAATTGTGAAGACTCTTGCCTAAACTGTTGTTTAAGTTGCTTGATTGCTACTAAATGTGACTCTATCTTTTGATTAATACTAGAGATATCTATTTTTATTCCCTTGAGAGTCTCATCTTGATGGTTAGCTCACTTCAATAATTTTTTAAACATGTCTTTGATCCTAAAATTGCTTGATCTGGCATCACGATTGTACAGTGGCACATAAGGATCGCTTTTGTAGCCTTCTCTTCTCTCCCATTCTGCATCGGGCACTTTCTCTCTCTCATAATATCCACCTCTAATATCTTTGTACATCGCATCATGGTTGAAGTTCCAACATTGATTCTTGGAACCTTGCCTCCAACAGTTTGAGTTGGACCCTTGGGGGTTGCTCTAGAAACCCACCACTTGGTTGATTACATAACAGGCATCCTCATCAAAGAAATGATCATCATATACAGGAGTAATCGGGGGTTGGTGAGCTATTACCTTCATGCTAGCTTAGTTTTGCTTCAAAACCAAATCTATGCTCGTACAGAGTTGAGAAAGTTGCTCCATAATCTCTTCATTCACTTTTGCTTGATCACTATTTGTGGTAACTGCACAAGAACTCTTTGTATTACCACACTCACTTTGACCCCATGCTTTGTTGGTCCTCACCACTTGCTCCATTCTTTCTGCCACTAACTCAAACAGTTGATCAAGAAAAATACCTTCCATGATGGTGTTGGCGTAATCTTTTCTATTATTATCAAGTGCTTTATAGAAGATCTCGACTAAAGTATCATCAATAATTTTGTGGTCAGGGATCATCCTCAAGCATTAGGTGAATCTCTGCCATGTAGTGCTAAGAGAGTCTCTATGCAATTGTTCGAAGTTAATTTGGTCCTTAAGCTTCATCTTCTTCAACCTTGGGAAATATCTTTCTAGGAACACCCTCTATAGCTTAGTCCAACTCGTGATGGTACCCAAAGGAAGTTCAGATAACCATATTGTTGCATTGCCAATTAGTGACAATGGAAACACCCTCAATCCAATAGCATCAATAGAAATATTTTATGTCCCCATGACACTTTTGCACATGAAGATGACATTTTGGAGATAATGGTGGAGATCCTTTGATGATAACCCTGTGAATAGGCCACAGTTTTGGAGCAACTGGAGAAATTCACTTGAAACTGTGAACTTAGCATTTGTCGGTAGATGGGGCAATACTATAGAGCCAGCCACATCGATCGCCATAGGGTTTAATCGGTATTGATTCTAGCCATAAGAATTTGCATTGAAATCTCTAAGTTATGGCTAGTTAACCTTTGGTGGTGGATTCTCCTCTCTTCTTAAGTCTTCATCATTTGCATGCATATCCTTATCAAACTCAATGTCCTCATTCACTTGAGCCATTCTTCTTGGTAGTCTCCAAATTTAGTGGAGCTAAGGGATTGCCTTGGCTCCTTGTGTTGGGCATACAACCTAGTACTGCCACTAAATAAAATCAAACAACAAAAACAAAAACAAAAGTAAAGTACAAGCGACTCTAGAAATTTACACTAAAACTAACTAATAGTAAAATCAAATCAAACCTAGCCATATTCCCCATCAACAGCGTCAAAATATTTTGATATGATGGTTACGCTCTAACAAGAAAGTAGTCACTATCAGTAATTAACCTAACTGAGGTTAGGGTTGAATCCACAGGGAATACAAGGCTTGATTATAGGATTTTACTACTAATCATTTCTAGTATCTATAGTTATAATCTCTAAAAAAGAGGGGGCGTTTCGTGATTCAAAAATAACATAAAATAAATACTTACTAGATTACGGGAAAATGCTCAATTTTGGGAAAAACTTGGGAATTGTGTTCCCCATGGTTTGTTGACTCAATTACCTTAGATAACATAACTACTATTAGTGAATTGCATGCTAGATGGTAACTTGGGTCCTTCCAGTCATTGTTTGAGCTACGACTCGTATGTTGGTCTTATAGTCTTGGTCTTCAATTTTTTGGTCCAATATTTTGGTTCTCTGATTTTTGCTATGAGTCCACCTATATGAGTCGTAGTGTGTCTTACAACTCATAGGCTGGTCTCATAGTAGTGACCTCTACTTGGCAGATTTATGAACTTTTGCTCTATGTTTCCTATTATAATACCACCCTAAAACTCGTAGTATGAGCTACGACTCGTAGGTGGGCTCATATGGCCTGTACCTCAGCAAAATTTGCAACTTTTCTTCAAAATCATGTCAACCTAATGTTTTTGCAAGATTAACACAAAAACATATCAAAATACTAAAGTGTCTCTTTGAAAACTCATAAAATCCCTTGTTTTAGGTACCAAATATGTCATAATTTGATAACACATCAGGGTGCACCAGTGTTGTTTGTAAAGAAGAAAGATGGGTCACTTAGGATATACATTGACTACCGGCAACTTAATAGGGTCACTATAAAGAATAGATATCCTCTTTCAAGGATTGATAACTTGTTTGACCAATTTCAAGGGGCTAGCATTTTCTCTAAGATTGATCTTCGGTACTAGTACCATCAAGTGAGGGTGAGGGAGTGTGATATTCCCAAGATGGGCTTTTGGACTAGATATGGGCAATATAAATTTTTAACAATGTCCTTTGGATTGACTAATGCGCCAGCCTTCTTCATGGACCTAATGAATAGGGTCTTCAAACCCTACCTTAATTCCTTTGTTGTGGTCTTCATTGATGATATTTTGATTTATTCACATAGTAGGGAAGAACATATGGGCTATTTAAGGGTTGTGTTACAAAGATTTAGGGAGGAGAAATTATATGCTAAATATGACAAGTGTGAATTTTTATTAAAGGAGGTTGCATTCTTGGGTCAT
Source organism: Solanum virginianum (assembly GCA_000787875.1). NCBI lineage: Eukaryota > Viridiplantae > Streptophyta > Magnoliopsida > Solanales > Solanaceae > Solanum > Solanum virginianum. The sequence continues at coordinate 15,116 of DF365332.1, forward strand.
GTAGTGATGGGGGATGGTATAAAAGTTGATCCTAAGAAAACCTTACGTGATTAGTAATTGGCCTAGACCATTGACCCCATCAAATAATAAGAGTTTCTTGGGCCTTACGGTTACTATAGAAGGTTTGTGAATGAGTTATCCTCTATTGCTTCTCCTGTGAAAAAATTGACTCAAAAGAAGATTAAGTTTGTATGAACTGATGAATGTGAGAAAAGTTTCCAAACATTTAAAGATAGACTTATGTCTGCTCTTATATTATCTCTATCGGATGGGCTTGAGGATTTTGTCATGTATTGTGATGCATCTAAAGTACATTTGGGTTGTGTGTTAACGCAAAATGGTAAGGTCATAGCCTATGCTTCTAGGCAACTCAAAGTGCATGAAAAGAACTACCCTACCCATGATCTTGAATTAGCCATCCTGTTTTTTGCATTAAAGATTTGGCGTCATTATTTGTATGGGGTGTATGTTAATGTCTTCACCAATCATAAGAGTTTTCAATATGTCTTCACATAGAAAGATCTCAACTTAAGACAAAGAAGGTGTCTACACCTCCTTAATGTCTATGACATGAGTGTGCAGTACCATCCTGGAAAGGAAAATATTATGGTGGATGCTTTGAGTCAGGTGTCTATGGGTAGTCTAGCTCATGTGGATGGTGGTGATAGGGAGATGGCTAGGGAGGTTCATAAATTGGCTAGATTGGTGGTGAGGTTAGAAGATCTGGGAAATGGTATGGTTGTTGTTGATGGTTCTAAATCTTCTTTGGTTAATGAGGTGATAGCAAAACAAGATCTAGACTCTTTCTTGCTTGTATTAAAGGTCTTGGTGAAAGAGGGAAAAATAGAGGTTTTCTCCCAAGGGGGAGATGGGGCTCTTAAATACCAATGTAGGTTGTGTGTGCCATGTGTTGATGGTATTAGGGAGAGAATTCTTGATGAAACCCATAACTCTTCTTATTCTATCCACCCTGGTTCCACTAAAATGTATAGAGACTTGAGGGATATGTATTTGTGGGGAGGCTTGAAAAGGGCCATTGGCAAATTTATTCTGGTTGCCAAAGTTGTCAACAAGTCAAGGCCGAACATCAAAAGCTGGGTGGCCTAATGCAAGGTATAGAGATTCCTACTTCGATGTGGGAGGTGATTAATATGGATTTGTGGTTGGGTTAACCAAGACTAGAAAACGCTTTGATTTCATATGGGTTACGGTTGATAGGATAATGAAATCGGCTCACTTTCTACTAGCCAAGACTACATATAGAGCTGAAGAGTATGCAAGGTTGTACATCTATGAGTTAGTGAGGTTGCATGGGGTTCCCTTATCAATTCTATCTAATCATGGTGCACAATTTACTTCACAATTTTGGAGATCTTTTCAAAGGAGTCTTGGAACAAAAGTTAACCTTAGTGCGGCTTTCCACCCATAAATGGATGGCAAAGCTAAAAGGATGATTCAATCACTTGTGGATATGCTTACAGTATGTGTCTTGGAGCTTAAAGGTAGTTGGGATGACCATCTTCCATTGATTGAGTTTTCCTACAACAATAGCTATTACTGTAGCATCGGTATGGCTCCTTTTGAAGCTCTTTATGGGAGACATTGTAAATCATTGGTGGGTTGATTTGAGGTCAGAGAGGTGTTCTTATTGCGGATGGCTCCTTTTGAGGCTCTTTGCGGAAGATGTTGTAGATCACCTGTGGGCTGTTTTGAGGGTAGAGAGGTGGCTTTATTGGGGTTGGATCTGGTTATGGAAGCTTGTGAGAAGGTTAAGATGATTAGGGAGAGGTTGAGGATAGCTCAAAGTCATCAAAAATCCTATGCCGATGTGAGAAAAAGAGACCTAGAATTCCAAGTGGGTGATTGGGTTTATTTGAAGGTAACTCTATTGAAAATTGTAGTCCATTTTGGTAAAAAGTGGAAGTTGAGTCTAGGGTATGTTGGTCCTTATGAGGTGATTAAGAGGGTTGGAAAGGTAGCTTATGAGTCGAAGTTGCCTAGTGAAATGAATTTGATCCATCCGGTATTCCATGTCTCCATGTTGAGAAAATGTGTTGGTCATCCTAATGCCATTGTGCCTCTTGACGTTGTGGGTGTTGTTGAGGATAACTTAACTTATGAGGATGTTCTGGTTGAGATCTTGGGTAGACAAGTAAAGAGATTTAGGAACAAAGAGGTGGCATTCGTTAAGGTTCTTTGGAGGAACGAACAAGTCGAAAGTGCTACTTGGGAGGCCGAAATAGACATGCAAAAGAGGTATCCATATCTTTTTCACTCTACTCAACCCTAAGGTACTAATCCTAAGCTCCATTTTTGACTTCAAGTCTTACATTACATCTTCTATGTCATTCATATGCATTCATGTTTATGTTGGTAAACTTATGATGATTTTACACTTATGTTCAGATTTTGAAAATGGTGTTTTACATGTTATGCTACATTCTTGTTTGGGCTGATTTGTTCATGATAACTCTTGTCTTATACGTCTCTTTTACATTCAAAGACGAATGTTCCCAAGGGGAGATACTGAAACGACCCCAAAAAAGTGCCTAAAAACGTGCCTCGAAAGTGCCCAAAATCTTATTTTCCGTTGGTTATTTCAAACATCTGACTTCATATTCTTGTTCAACTGGTCCAAATTAGGGTGACAAGGGTCTAACCTCTAATTTAAGGAAAAGGAATCGAATTATGAAATTTCACTTGGTGCGATTTCCAGAGGACGCGAAAAAGTATATTTTCTGCATAATTTTTCCTAGTCCGTCCAGATTTTTCTAAGTGTTGGGCCTAAGTTTTTATAAATGTATTTTTACCTATACTTAGCCATATTTCACCCTCATATCCCCTAAAACATTTCCTAACACTCACTAAAAAACTTGGCCATATATTTACTCCCAAATTCAAGACCCAAAACCCTCATCCAAAGCTAAATATTCTCTTCAAGCTTCAAGCCTTCATTTTCAAACTTCATCAAGAACTTCCCCAAAGCTAAGGTATGTGGTGTTGAACCATTGGGTCCTTCCACCAATGGTGTCTAAACCCTCTTTTGCTTAATAATGCATAATTTAAAGTTGATTTTACATGTGGCTCTTGTATATTGAGAAATTTACTGTACAGTGATTTTAGTTCATGAAAGTATGGTTGTTTAAGTATGTTTTGAGCTTCAAACCTTGGACATAATATTGGATTTCATAAGGGGTTTTGATATGATGTCTTGGGGGTGTTGCAAGGTGTTAATTGATGGTTTTAGAATGGATTTTCTTGCATGATTTCATCTCTAAATTGCATGGTCATTTACCTCTATTAAACATTCCCAAGGTGTTTGATAAAATATCCAGTTATGGTTTCTTGAGGAAATGAAGGTCTAAAGCATGAATATGATATGATTAACTATATGATGATCAAACATATATGTCATATTGCTATATTAAGTCTATTGCCTAATGTTATGCATGTTGATCATTAAGGTTATCTATTGTTGCATTGCATCCCACGTACTAGTACATTCAAACATACTAATGCATACTCTTGCCTACATAATATCACCATGTAGGAACCGTGCCTATGTTGATCTTCCTCCTCCACATGGCTAGATGGTGCTATTCCAAGCTTATTGGTGAGTCCTCCATTTCGGGGACCTTGGTCTAAGTTACTATGATCTTTATATTGAAACACTTTTTTATGTTCTATTGATTATGATGGTGAGGCCAGTATCTTGTCTTCGCCCCCGCTCTATCTATGTATTAAAGGTGCTTGTTGGACATATTGTGTATTTATGTATGAGCTTTGACTCTTGATTATGATATTTATGTAAGCTTTCCCTTGGTCACATTGCCCCTATTCTTAATCTATATGTCCTTGTATGCTTCTATGACAAAGGATGTGTATTGGCAAGCTAAGAGGCTTGTTTTGGGTTCTTTTGGGTCCCTATTCACCGTGTCACATCTAGGCCCTAGGCTTGGGTCATGACAAATAGATATCATCTTTTGAGATTTGATAATTTGTTTGACCAATTGCAAGTGGCTAGCCACTTCTCTAAGATTGATGTTTGGTCCGAGTATCATCAAGTGAAGGTGAGGGAGTATGACATCCTAAGATGGCCTTCCAGACTAGGTATAGGCATTATGAATTTGTGGTGATTTCTTTTGGGTTGGCCAATGCACCATCCATCTTTATGGACCTAATGAATAAGGTTTTTAAACCCTACCTTAATTCCTTTATTGTTGTCTTCATTGATGATATTTTGATCTATTCTCGTGATGAGAAGGAGCATAGGGCTCATTTAAGGGTTGTGTTGCAAAGATTGAGGGAGGAGAAATTGTATGCTAAATATAAAAAGTATGAATTTTGGTTGGAGGAGGTTGCCTTTCGAAGACATGTGGTGTCGGGGGATAGTATTAAGGACCAATGTGATTAGAAAAATTGGCTAGACCATTAACCTCATATGATATTATGAGCTTCTTGGCCTTAGCAGGTTATTATCGGAGGTTTGTAAATGGGTTCTCTTCTATTGCTTCCCCTATGATAAAGTTTATTCTAAAGAAGGCTAATTCTGTGTGGACCGATGAATGTGAGAGGAGCTTCCAAACCTTGAAAGATAAGCTTGTGACCACTCCTATATATTGTCACTACCGGATGGGCTTTAGGGATTTGTGGTTATTGTGATGCTTCTAGAGTTAATTTGGAGGTGATAGCCTACGCTTCTAGGAAACTCAAAGTGCATGAAAAGAACTACCCTACTCATGATCTTGAATTGGCTACCATAGTATTTGCTTTGAAAACTTAGCGATATTATTTGTATGGGCTGCATGTTGATGTGTTCATCAATCATAAGAGCCTCTAATATGTCTTCACTCTAAAATATCTCAACTTGAGACAAAGAAAGTGGCTAGAACTTCTTAAGGATTATGATATGAGTGTGCATTACCATCCGAGTAAGGCAAATATAGTGGCGGATGCCTTGAGTAGGGTGTCTATAGGTAGCTTAGATCATGTTTAAGTGGTGATAAAGAGATGGCTAGGGAGGTGCATCGGTTAGCTAGGTTAGGGGTTAGGTTGGAAGAGGTTGGTAATAGTGGTGTGGTTATTGTTGATGGTTCTAAGTATTCTTTGGTTGATGAGGTCAAGGCAAAACAAGATCTTGATCCCTCCTTATTAGAATTGAAGGCCTTGGCGAAAGAGGGCAAGGTGGTGGCTTTCTATAAAGGTGAAGATGGTGACCTTAAGTACCAAGGTAGGTTGTGTGTATCATGCATTGATGGCTTAATAGAAAGGATCCTTGATGAGGCCCATAACTCTTTTTATTCTATCTACCCCGGTTCCACCAAAATGTATAGAGATTTGAGGGATGTGTATTGGTGGAGAGACATGAAGAGAGACGTTGCCAAATTCATTTCCGGTTTTCATAGTTGTCAACAAGTCAAACCCAAACATTAAAGGCCGGGTGGCCTAACCCAAGACATTGAGATTCCTACTTGGAAGTGGGAGGTGATTAATATGGATTTTGTGGTTGGGTTGCCCAAGACTAGAAAGGGTTTTGATTCCATTTGGGTTATGGTTGATAGGATGACATAATTGGTCACTTTCTACCTGTTAGGACAACTGATAGGGATGAAGATTATGCAAGGTTATATATTTATGACTTGCTACAGTTGTGTGGGATTTCTTTGTCCATCATATCGGATCGTGGTGTTGAATTTACCTAACATTTTTGGAGGTCCTTCCAAAGGGGTCTTGGTACTAGAGTTAAGCTTTCTTCGGCCTTCCACCCTCAAACAGATGGCCAAGACAAAAGGACCATCCAAACCCTTGAGGATATTCTTAGGTCTTGTGTTTTGGAGCTTAAGGGTAGTTGCGATGACAATCTTTTGTTGATTGAGTTTGCCTACAATAATAGCTATCGTTCTAGCATCAGTATGGCTCATTTTGAGGCCTTCTATGGTAGGTATTGTAGATCACTGATTGGTTTGTTTGAGGTTGGTAAGGTAGTTTTTTTGGGACCAGATCTGCTCATGGAGGCTCTTGAGAAGGTTAAAATGATTAGAGAAAGATTGAAGATGACCCAAAGTCGCCAAAAGTCCTATTCTGATGTGAGGAGAATGGATCTTGAATTCAAAGTTTGTAATTGGGTTTATTTGAAGGTATCACCCATGAAGGGTATAGTTTGTTTAGGTATGAAGGGAAAGTTGAGCCCAATATATGTGAATCCTTACAGGGTAATGAGGAGAATTGGCAAGGTAGCTTATGAGTTGGAATTGCCTAGTGAGATGGGTTTGGTTCATCTGGTGTTTCCTGTGTCTATGTTGAGGAAATGTGTGGGTGATCTGAATGTTATTATGCCTCTTGATGTTGTCGGCATGGTTGAAGATAATTTACCATATGAGGAGGTTCTGATTCAGATTTTTGATAGGCAAGTGAAGAGGTTGATAAACAAAGGGGTGGCTTCTATTAAGGTCCTTTAGAGGAATCAACAAGTTGAGAATGCTTTTTAGGAGGTCGAAACGTATATGAAAAAGCAATATCCTTACCTTCTCCACTCCACTCAAGCCTAAGGTATTAATCTAAGTCCTTTATATGATCTCAAGTCTTAAGTTCAACCCTCATATCATTGCATATGTTCATGTTTAAATTGACAAGTTCATGATGATTTTACACTTCTGATGAGATTTTTGAAATAATGTTTAAGTGCATTGTTGCATCTCTATGTGGGTTGAAATTGTCATATTTTTGTCTCTCATATATATCTCTTTGACATTCGGGGGATGAATGTTCCTAAGGAGGACAACCCCAAAAAGTGCCCGAAAATGTGCGTCGGAAGTGCCTGGAATCGTAATTTCTATATATCTCAAAATCCATACGCGATATCAAAAATCTGACTACATATTATTGTTCATGGTGTCATTTTGAGTGGGAAATGGTTCTAACCCCAATTTAAGAGCAAACAATTAGCAATTTCAATTTTCAAAATATGCAATTTCAAATGGGGTTTACGCGCCCCTTCCGTGACGCACACCAATGTTAAAACTGGTCCAAATTTTTTACTTTGGTCCTAGTCTTTTATGTATTGGGCCTAAGTGTCGCCAAATAGCCATTTTTCACCTCATATCATTCTAAACATTCCCCAATACTCATTCAAACACTTAGCCAAATATTTTACTCCTAAACTCAAGTCTCAAAACCCCTTCCGGATAAAAAGGATTGCACTCAAGCTTCAAGTCTCCATCTTCAATCTTCATCAAGTTCATCTCCAAAGCTAAGGTATGTGGGTTTCTTTCTTGGGTTCCTTTTACCCATGATATCCAAGCTTCCTTTTACTTAAATTTCCATGATTTAAAGATGATTTACAATGGGTCTTAGTTATTATGAAAATAACTGCACACTATGTTGGGGTTTATGAAATTGTGACTGTTTTGCTATGTTTTAGGCTATGAAACCAAGGTCTATTGTAAGATTTGATGAAGGGTTTTAATGTATATAGTTTTGGGTGTTACCAAGTATTTATTGAAGGTTTTATATTGAATTTTCTAGCATGATTTCACTCTTGAATTGCATGGTTTTACATTAGCACTACAAACCCTCTAAGTGTTTGATAAAATGTCCAGTTATGGTTTCATGAGGAATTGAAGGTCCAATACATGTATTATGAGTTGAATGACTATATGATGATTAAATGAATGTATGTATATGGCATTCTCTATATAGTGTTGGAATGTGACCATGTCCTACACGGGGGTTGCGCATCGGGTAACCTTATTGGGGATTCATATCTATCAACCTATCGGGGGTTTGTACTCTAGCACTTTGGGTAGTACGGTATGATGATCCACCAATCTTATTGAGGGTTTGTGCCCATCAACCTATCAGGGGATTTGTACTTTGGCATCACGGGTGGTAGGGTGCGACGATCTACCAACCCATTGACAGGGTTTGTACCTTAATAATCAAGGGTGGTAGGGTGTGACAACCTACCAATAGTTTAATGGTCTCTTCTTACACATATGATATGTCATATGTAAGCGTGTGTTACTTAAGCATGAATCATACATGTCATATTGTTACTATACTAGCTATTGATTATCTCTATGCATTTTAACTATGATGCCTAGCTCTTGTTGCATTGCATCAGACATACTCAGTACATTAAAATGTACTAACACATATTCTATGCCTACATGATGTCACCATGTAGGAACCCGGAGCACCGCTTGATTGTCCTCCTCCTCTACGTGGCTAGTTTGATTATCCTACAAGCTTGTTGGTGAGTCCTCTATTTTGGGGACATTGCTTATGATCTCTTGCTATGTATCAAGACTATCTTCCTTTTGGTTATCTATTGACTATGAGAGTGAGCCCAGTTGCTTGTCTTGGCCCCCACTCTTACCTATATAGTAGAGGTGTTGTTGGACATGTTATGTATCTATGCTTGAGCCTCGACTCTCTTGTGTTCTTGATGTTATGTTATGGTAGTTTATCCTTAGTCCCAATTTCCCTTGTTTATGCTTTCTTATTATTGTTGTTTTAATTAATTTTGCGACCAAGGATGTGTAATGATATGTTATGATGCTTGTTTGGGGTCCCTTCGGGTTCCCTATTCATCGGTCATATCTAGGCCCTATGCTTGGGTTGTGACATGTATACTGATTACAGACAGCTAAATAAAGTCACTATTAAGAATAAGTATCCCTTTCCATAGATTGATGACTTGTTTGACCAATTGCAGGGTGCGAATTACTTTTGAAAGATCGAGTTGTGATCCTGGTACCACCAGCTATGAGTTAGGGATGTTGATGTTACAAAGACAACATTTAGGATGAGATATGGACATTTTGAGTTCCTTGTCATGTCTTTTGGACTTACAAATGCCCTAGCAACTTTTATGGCTCTAATGAAGCAAGTTTTTAAACCATTCGTAGATGAATTGGTGAATCATGTTTATTGCGGACATTTTGATCTATTCACGATCAAAAGTTGAGGATGCAGATCACTTGCAAGCTATATTACAAACTCTCCAAGACATCAAGGTAAATACTAAATTCTCTATATGTAAATTTTGGTTAACTTCTATAGATTTTCATGGCCATTTTATTACTAGAGATAGTATCAAGGTCGATGGCTAGAAAAATTAAAGAAGTGTTGGCTTGGCTGAGACCCTTGAATCTGATGGAGGTCCATCGCTTTTTGGGTTTGGTAGATATTATACAAGGTTTTTTAGGGGTTCTCCTCTATCTCTGCACCACTAATAAAATTGATGCATAAAGCAGATAAGTTTTAGTGGACTAAAGCATATGGATAGAGTTTTCATGAGCAAAAGAAAATGCTTACCATTGCACCTATCTTAGCTCTTCCAGATAGTACCAAAGCTCATGTTTTACATTGTGATGCCTTGGGAATTGGCCTAGGTTTTGTTTTTATGTAGCATGGTGGGGTTATTATATATGCTTCTAGATAGTTCAGGAAATATGAACAACGCTATCCTACTCATAATTCTAAGCTCACCGCAATTGTTTTGACCTAAGGGTTTGCGGCATATCTATACAGAGTTTATATTGATGTTTTTACCGACATCCAGAGTCCTCAATAATTATTTAAATAGAAGAAGTTGAACCTACGATAAAGGAGGTATCAAGAATTACTAAAAAACTATGATATTGACATTTTATACTATCTCAGTAAAGCTAATGTTGTTGCTGATGCACTTAGCCAGAAGTCTATGGGCAGTCTAAGCCATTTTGAAGCTAATAAAGCTAAAATGACAAAAGATCTAGTTAGCTATCTAGTTTGTCAATACAATTAGTTGATGTAGAGGATGGAGGTGTAATTGTTCAAAATACCACCAAAATCTTCAATTGTTACTGAAGTAAAAAAGTAACAACATGAGGATTCTAACCATATGACATTAAGGGAAAGTGTTCCAAAATAGCAACATCCTCTGTTTAAGATAACTTGAGATGGAGTCTGTCGGTACCAGGGTGTCTTATGTGTGCCAAATATTGGAGGGCTCTGTGCCAAAATTCTTTTTGAGGCCTATTTTTCCATATATTAGGCTCACCCTAGGGTAACAAAAAATGTATCGAGACCTATGATAGATCTTTTAGTGGAATGGAATGAAAAAGATATTGACAAGATGATGGCCCAATGCTCCAGTTACCAGCATGTAAAAATAAAACATCAGACACCTGGTGAAACGACCGTGAAAAGTGCCCGAAAATATGCCTCGAAAATGCTCGAAATCATAATTTCCATATATCTAAATATCATTCATTATTTTAAAAATTTGACTTCATATTTTTTTAGGAGGCAAAATTGAGTGGGACATGGGTCTAATCTGAATTTTAGAGCAACCATAACGAAAGTCAAAAATTGCAAAATGCAATTTCCAAAACTGTTTCTGCGTTCCCTGGGTGACGTGCACATGTGTTAAAACCATACGTGAAAATACCTATACATAGCCTTATTTTACCCTCATATCATCCTTAACATTCCCCAATATCCTCTCAAACACTTAGTCTTATATTTCACCCAAAATTCAAGTCCCCAAACTCAAGACAAATCTTAAGGATTTCATTCAAGCTTCAAGTCTCCATATCTAATCTTCACCAAGTTCATCTCCAAAGCTAAGGTATATGGTTTTCTTTCATGGGTTTCTTTCACCCATGATATCCAAGCTTCTTTTTACTCAAAATTACATGATTTAAAAGTTGATTTACTCATGTGTCTTATTTATTATGAAAATCACTACACACTATGGTGGGATTTATGAATAGTGTAACTGTTTTGCTATGTTTTGGGCTATGAATCTAAGATCTATTGAAAGATTTGATAAAGGATTTTAATGTATATTGTTTGAGGGTGTTATGAAGTATCTATTGGAGGTTTTACATTGAGTTTACTAGCATGATTTTACTCTTGATTGCGTGGTTTTATACTAGCATTATACACCCTCTAAGTATTTTATAAAATGTCTGGCTAGGGTTTCTTTATGCCTTATTAGTTGAGTGGTGTTATGATGATTATATAATGATGAAACAATAATGAAACAATGTATGTATGTGATGACCAAATGATGATGAAAAGGAATGTATGTATATAATGATGAAAGGAACATATATATGTGTGTTTAATCACATAAAGCACCTATGGTATTTGTAACACCCCACGCATATATTCTAAGTATTTATACTATACACATGAAGCATGATAGGGACTTTCAAATTAGTGCCAATTTTAAAAGTGGTTGCGTCTTGCGTTAAAGCGCGTCACGTGTAGCTAAAGCTTAAGAAAGTCACGTGTATACATGTTTTGCGTTGAGTCAAGAGGACTAAGACCCTTAACAAAGGAAAACAAATTAAGGTGCATGTAGGACTTAGGACACAAGTAGGT
>DF365331.1:899-22443 GCA_000787875.1 Solanum virginianum
TCTCTTAGAAGCTGAAAATTGTGCTCAAACGTGAGAGTGAAATAAGCTGGCTGTTTGTGCTCTTTCTATAGGAACTTTTGGCCGACTTTAGCTTGGATTTTTAGCCACATATTAGTGTGTCTTAAGTAGTAGGTGATGCAGCAGCTTGGCCCTTGAACATGGGACAAATTGGGCTTCTAAAGTGATGGATTTTGGGCTGCCCATATGCACATTTTTCCTTCTCTTATTGTGGCCCAATTAGTTAAGTGTTATGGAATGTTGTTATGTCATGCTTCATGTGTGTAGTACAAATACTTATAGTGTGTGTGGGGTGTTACAGATGCGCGCCCAAGGCGCGACGCGCTTGGGACGCGGACCAATACTTATATTTTTTTAAATTTTTTTCCTGCGGGATTTGAAAAATCGATCGAAAAGTGATTTATGAAAAGGTACACATAAAACGCATTTGACAAATGCGATTTATGTGTATTTTCATAGAAAATAGTTTTTCAACGCATTTTAAGTTTTCAGTCAAAAATTATATAGGTGTGCACCCAGTCCGTATCGCGGACTGGCTATTTTGAGGTGAATTTTTTTCAATTTGTAAAGGGTATTTTGGTCATTTCCCAACTCCTTCTAAGTCCCAAAAACATGTATAATGGTCGTTTTCTTTAGATTAAGGGTTTCAAAACCCATTTTTCCTACGTTCCAAGTAAGAGTTCTTGAGAGAAAAAGAACAGAAAGCTTGAGATTTTCAAGATTTTAGGTCAATTCCTTGAAGAAGCTTGAGTTATTCTTCATCCCAAGTATGTAAGGCTAAACTAAAAGTATGAGATTGTTCTCCTATGTGCCCCATGGATGGTCATAGATGAGTTGAAAGTCCATGAGTCTGCATGCATGATTCTTGAAGTATTATCTTGATTAAATTCTTGAGTTGATGTTCTTTGTCCCAAAGAGACTAAATGATGAGAAATCTTGATGTTTGATGTTTATGAGCATATTGAGTCCTGGAAGGAGTATCGAGCACCGAAATGAGTTAGAGTGAGTGCCACTCGCACTCATAACTACGTAGCCAGCATAAGAGAGGATTGGACCGTGAAAATGGATGTTTCCTTAGTCCCAAAAGAGGACTTGATGTTATTATGGATCTACATATGTCACGCCGCCCTTTTACCCGGGCAAGATACTGGGCGGATGCGGCAACAACATCGCTTCGTTGTGTCGTCACCGGCTCATAGGTAATGGTAGTGGGTCCGAGAAACTCCCAGATAGGTCCTACACTGATAGTCCTCTGATGTTGAGTTGAGTTTCATTGAGTTGAGTTGAGTTGAGTTAGTTGATGGGTCACTTGTCTACTCTTAATTCTAGCTTTAGATAGACATTTGACAATCTGATTGGTTATCTTTCTGAGTTGATGTTGTTCCATATTATTCTACCTATTTCTGTTTCAATTTTATATACCGTACATTCCACGTACTGATGCCACTCGATGCTGCAACATTTCATGATGCAGATACAGGTGTTAGAGATCATCAACAGACGCATCACTGAGGATCTGAGACATTCATCTGATTGTTGAGCTTCCCTTACTTCGGAGGATTAGAACCCTAGACATCTGATTGTTGAGCTTCCCTTACTTCGGAGGATTCATTACCTTTATTTCATCTTGCTTTAGAGTTAGACTTGATTAACTTTACTTTATTTGATTTAAGGTAGTCATGGTTCTATCATTGGCACCGTTTGATAGTAATAGAGGCTTCATAGACTAGAGTCGAATGGTGATGTTAAGACTTGTTGAGCTAGTTTCTTCTACTTACCCTTTTAATTATAATATTATTTTGTGACTAGATGAGATGTGTCCATTACCTTCTTTAGCATTCCACTGATTGTCTTGAGTTACTGATTGAATGAATGTGATGAGGCCAAGTGATTCACTTGGAGACTAGCAATAGTCTTTGGGTGCCAGCAATAGTCTCTGGGTGCCGGCCACGTCTAGGGTACCCTCCCGGGGCATGACAGAATATATCTTTTTACTAATTTAGAGTTTAATAATTTTCTTTTAATTGTTTCTAATTTATTTATTTTTTTAAAAAAAAAGAGGTCAACCATATATAAAACCAATAGGATGTCAATAGACTGAAGAGCATCGCAAAGTATTAAACTCATTCTATATGTTATTAATACAATATCAATATACCGATAGAATATCACAAAACATTAATTCATAACAATTATGCTGATGTCATGAGTGAAATTAAAAAGGAGAAAGTGAGGTAAGAAGAAAATTGTATGGGTTCGTTAAAGATAAATAATTTGTGTTGGGTCCAATTTGAATAAATGATTTCATAATTGAGTTTATTTTGTGTAGTTTTCTCTTTTTTTTTTTTACATCAAGAATTCATTGAATACCCTTCAACACTGCGTATTCTTATTTCACGAGATCACAAGAATTCTAATAAATTCTTATGCTTTTAAAAAGAGTTTTTTTTACTATAACTTCTTTTATTTTTATGTTCAAACTTAAAATCTTTAATTAAAATTAATGAAATAGTATTATACATCTCAACGAAAAACAATTATGATAAAATTATCTAAATACATATGCTATTTTATCATAATCTCTAAAACAAAATTATAATTAAAAATTTTTCAAAAACTCCCTCACGAATACATCCCTCTCTTTTTACTGATAAATCCTATCTCCCTCTCGGATAGATTCATTTCCTATTACATTTCTCTCCTCTCGGATACATCCATTCCTTATGTATTCGAGTGTCCTATTTTCTCTAACATATTCCTTTTTTATATATTCGGATGTTTGGTGGTGTATCCAAAAGTTCAGTGATATATTCTGAATAAAATTTATAATTTAAAAAACTAAAACAATAAAGAAATGAGACATGTAAGATTTTTTTTCTTTCTTCTACCAAAAATCCAAATTTTTTATTCAATATTGTAAAAAAAGGAAAAAAAAAACTTTGATATTTTTTTGGTTCAAAATTATCACTCTTTTATCTTCTTCATCACCATTAACACAACTCCTCCAAGAATTCAAAAATGTTGCAGACCAAATCCTTCCTCTCATCCAATTACTTCTTCCCTCTCACTTTTCCTCCAAATCCCACCAGTCCTTTCACTCCATTGCACAACTCCCTTCACAAATCCAACCCCACGCGCTGGTCAGTATCAGCGACTAAACCACACGCGCCGTCGTCGTGGATAGCTGAAGTCCCAGATGAAACTGTTGTTTCCGGCGACGCGCCACCGGAGGAAGGACCCATTGAGCTCCCTTCTTCGATAACGGATATTTTTGCTACTTCCGATGACCCTTCTCCGCTTCAAACCGCCACCAGTCTTCTCCTCACCGGAGCTATTTCGGTTTTCCTCTTCCGCGCCCTCCGCCGCCGTGCTAAACGAGCTAAAGAACTGGTAAAAGCACCTGCCAATTTTTTTACTGTTTAGACTGTAAATTTTGCTTTTCTTGAGCTGTGGAAATAAACACTCGTAGAAATGTAGGATAAGATTGCGTAAAATAGATTATAACGAGACCTTTAGTGCTGCGTGTTGAGCTTGAGAAGTACACTTGTGGTCCATTTTTTGTGTGTGTGTGAATTTGAATGCATTTTGAAATACTCCTTTCATTTCAATTTATGTTACGGTATTTGATTGGGTACAAAGTTGAAAGAATGTAAAACATGGAATTTTTTAGATATAGAAAAGTGTAGTTTTTGTTTATTTGAAACGGACTAAAAAAGAATAGTGTGTAGTATGAAATGAGTTAAGAGGGAAGTATATTTATGTGTTTGTAATCGGGGACGGAGGTAGAAGTCTAGATGCGGGTTAGGCAATAGCTTTTTCTCAAACAATGTATATGTGTTGAGATATTTATTGAATATGTAGGCATTGTAAATTTAGAACACATTTGTTGTCATAAAATCTACGACCCATAAAGTTGAAATCTTGGCTCTGCCTCTATACATCGTTAACATTAAAAAAAATTACAAAATCCTATTTGAGAAAACCAAAGATGATTTAAATTCTCAATAGTAATATAACAACAACAATATACCTAATGTTATCCGAGAAAATGGGGGGTCTAGAGGAGCTAGAATGTATGCAGATGTTACCGTACTTTTGAAGTAAAGAAACTGTTTCCAATGGACCCTCGTCTCAAGGAGAAGCAGAAGGTTATTGCTCATGTTTTTTTTCACTATTGATTTTTTATTTCACTGAGTGTGACTATGGAAGTATGAGTAAGCTTATCACTTCTTAGCTTCAATTCTTGCTCAATTGATTAGAAATGCTTTTAAATGTTTGACGTGATATTTTTGGAGAATCTGAGCAACATAGATGGAAGGTATTAAGAAATGTACGTGTTTATATTGTGATAATAATGTGGGATTTCTTCTTGCTGGTATTAGAAACTTAGGTCAACAGGAGCGAAGAAAACGTTGAAGGAGGAGGCAGTGGCGAGTTTGAAATCTATTACGCCAACACCAATTGATGCCAAGACTCCACCTTCACCTGCTCAGGCACTGTTTGGAGGTTTAACAGCAGGCATTATTGCACTTCTCCTTTACAAGTTCACTATCACCGTCGAAGCTTCTCTTAACCGCCAAGCTCTTTCAGATAACTTCTCGGTTTGCATCTCATTTGCCTTTACATTTGCTGTTTCTTTTCTTCCATTTTTCCACTGTGACTAGTCATTCAGAAAAGGGAAGGGGGGAGGGAGGGAATAATCTTTACCATGCTCTAGCAGAGAGTTGATGGTAACTAGAATTTAGCACGCCATCAATCATTTACATTTGGCAGAGTAGATTTTGCGACTGTGAACAGAACCTCTAGTGAAAGCGTCTTGCCAATGTTCACTTTTCGGTATCATTTATTTGGTTGATGTCAGTGAATAGGATAGCCTCTCTATCTCTATGAGGTAGTGACAAGGTTTGCGTACATTCTACTCTCCCTAGACCCTACTTGTGGGATTCCACTGGTATGTTGTTGTTGTTGTTCAATGAATAGGATTGGGTCCTTCAGTTTCATACTTCTATCCTTGTCATTTCATAATTGTTCTTTCTCTGTGTTTGCAACAGGTTCGCCAGATAACAATAACGCTTAGGTAGTTTTCAATAGCTTTCCTTTATTACTAATGCATTGCTTTACTATGAAGGATCATGAGACCTTATTCACCAACTGTTTGCAGGACTATTATAAATGGAATATGCTACCTTGCAACATTTGTCTTTGGCATCAATTCTATCGGTTTGTTCCTTTACTCTGGTCAGCTTGCCTTGAACTCTATATCGGGCAATTCTGCAAGTGGAGGAACTAACAATAAAGGTGAAGCACAGTTGAGTTCAAAGGATTCAACACCAGCACGTCCTGTAGAGAGCTCTGAAGTGAACAAAGACGATGGCAATAAAACTTCCGAGGATACAAAATAATGGAAGAATGTGACTTAGAATTGCAACACCAGGTTTAGTACACTACTATTCCGTTTGTTTTTTTTTTTTTGCAATTTATAGACAACTATCCTTCCTCTGCAGACTTAATCATGTAAAAATGCTACCCAATAGCCAATACAGCTTTCTTGAAATGGTAGAAATTAATAGGTTGAAGGGGGGCCTTGGCAAAACTGGTAAAGTTTGTTGTCTCGTGGGTGTACCTTCTGGGCTTATGAGGGCCCAGTCGTCGTACAGGCATAGATACTAGGGTCTTACACCCACGTACATCACAATACCTCCATCCTGTGATAGTCGTGATATGGTTCCCATTTGGATTTTGTCGGTTGGTTCTGTTGTACGCTATTTGGCCCTGCTCAGTTGGTCCCTTCTATTTCTGCTTGATTGATTCTTCTAGTTCTGCTCAGTTGGGTTCCTCAGATTCCACCGACATAGTTGACGCTTGATCTTCAGGTTTCGTCAGTCGATATCATTGCACATCACTTAGGTTGTTCAGTTGGGGTTCCGTGATTCTCCAGACATGCTTATCTTTTGGCCTGGATTCAGATAACTAGTACCATACATACTGTATTTCACTCAGTCGGCCGATGATGCCTATAGACTAGGAGATCGCAGGTTTGAGCCGTGGAAAGAGTCTCTTGCAAAAATCTTGTGCAGAGTAAGGCGTGTACAATAGACCCTTGGGGTCCTACCCTTCCCTGGACCTTGTGTATAGCAGGAGCTTAGTGTTTCGAGCTGCCCTTTGTTCACTTTATGTTCTTTTCATTATAGTTTGTGTTTGCTTTGGCATCAGAGGGAACATTAATGGAACCATTAGGCCTATAAGTTTTGAACATCAGATGCCTATGAGCTCTGATGGATAAAATCTCTTTTTGCAGCCAGTCCGCGATAAGAGCAGATACTAGCCAGTTTATGTGCAAGATTCCTGTAGGTGCACGAGGCAGTTCGGATCAAGCTACATTAAGGTCAGCAGTGCGGAGAAGACCATATCTTCGATTTTTGACAGTGTAAATGTAACACAACAAGTGATGATGTTCCTCTTTTTGGTGAAGTCAAAATGGTTGAACCAGTACATACATTCCTCAACCAGTTCATGGAGTTACAGCGCGGCGCTGTTTGAACCACTTGAAATTTTATTGATTCCAACATAATAGGGATATTGAAGAGTAAATGATAGTGAAGTTCATAATGATGTTGTATGCTGTGCATTTGTATATTTTTCTAGTTGCGATTCTTGTGAAGTTCTCTTGTTTGCATTGCTTTTTAGGTGCAGGCAATGAAGGTTTTTCATCGCTGAACAACTTTTTGATTTGTTCCCATCTATCAGAGTGCTCTTTATTATAGTTTTCACAATCGACAACATGGTCTCTAGTTGGAGTTGAATTCAAAATTTGAATTTTATGGGCTCGAATTTAAATTTTAAGTTGAGAAATATAGGACGATTGCCTGACATTTTCTTCTGGCAATGCTTAACAGATAATCAGCAGTTGTAGCCTAGACGCAAGTAAAATTCATGCAGCACAAATAGAATAGTATCTGATGAGACAAAAGATGAAATTAGGGATCGTTTGGTTGGCAACATGTTATCCCAAGATAATTAATCTCGAGATAAGTTACCCCACCATATATGTGAAAGGCAAATGTGGTGGGATAAGGATTACCTTATACCTCCAACCAAACATGGGATAAAATAATCCTACATTCTATCCCGAGATTATTATAACTTATACCTCACATCAAACGACCCCTTAAGAGTTTACGACTTAACTGTAAAGATCTAAATATTCTACAAGACACTGATCTACCAGAGCCACTGGTAAAGTCCCTTGAGCAATTCGTGCATTTAACAGCACACAAGGGGAAGGAGGGATGGGCAAAAATAAGTTTCTAACTAGCCGCCTACCAAGCCTCTTTCCCCATAGGAATCCTAACTTGGTAAAGTTGGCTATACAGGTGTGTTGTCCTGATCAGCGGAAGCAGCAGAGGCTCCAGCATCAGCATGCTCCGCGGCCTTGGGCAGCTCCTCTGATGCTTCGACTTGCATTGATGTTGAATCAGCTGGAGGATCAAGAGTTGTTTCAGCAGGAGGCTCCTGTGATGCATTGGCTGGCTTTGATATTGAATCAGCTTGAGGTTCGTCTGTGGAAATTGTTTCAGCAGGAGGCTCATTTGGTGCTTCATTTGGGTTTGACATTGAAGCAGCTGGAGGTTCAAGAGTTGTTACAGCGGGAAGCTGCTCTGGTGCTTCATCTGGCTTCAATGTTGAAGCAGCTGGAGGCTTAAGAGTTGTTGCAGCAGGTGGCTCCTCTGTTGCTTCAGCTGGCTTCAATGTAGAAGCAACCAGAGGCTTAGGAGTTGTTTCAGCAGGTGGTTCTTCCGTTGCTTCAGCTGGCTTCGATGTAGAAGTAGCCAGAGGCTCAGGAGTTATTTCAGCAGGAGGCTGCTCTGGTGCTTCTGTTGGCGCTTTGTTTGTTATTTCTGCCAGAGGCATCTCTCTTTCTTTTTCCTGAGGCGCCACAGCTGTTTCAGCTACAGGCTTCTCTGTTATTTCTTCAATAACCTTGGGTGTTGTTTGTGCCAAAGTATTTCCTGTAAGAGAATCAGTACTAGGTTTTTGCAGCGTAGGAGCCACATTGGGTTCTGGCTTGCTGGTGGACTCCGGCGCAGGCTGCTTTTGAGTTGGTTCAGCTGGTTTTATCCTTGCTTCGACTTGGGCTTTCTGTGGTGTATCAGCTGGAGGGTAGACCTTCGTAGTATTGCCTGTTTTAGGGTCATTACCTATTTTCTGCTGCTTCCCAGATTCAGCATTTAGTTGCTGCAACCTATAATCAGTTTCAGGCCGACGACAGACCTTCCGCAGAGGAACAATTTCCTAGATAGGAAAAACGAGTGGATTAAACTAACTAAAAACAATGATGTAACGTATCCTTCACAATAAAAATGTTTTCAGTGTTCTAAGTAGCATCATGCATGAAAACTAGATGTTTCAAACATAAATGACCAACATCGGAAGGTAGAGATGGTGTACCCTACTGCACGGTATCAAGTTGCACGAAAGAAAACTTACGTGCGCGCAAGCATCAAAATTGTCAACCTAAAAGTTTTGAAGTATCCTTTTTAACTTCAAACGGTCCTATAAGTAGAAGAGGAGGATCCGAATATTGCTGCCTCTTAGAAGGCTCAGATATATTCTAAAATAACCAGGAACGGATAACAACGCAAAGAACTTTCAGCTAGCTATTTGTACCATTATGTTTGAAAATGCTACCTGAATATTTTAAAAACCCAACGTATGGCTGCAGTAAGATATGTAGAATATAGTTTGCCGCCAAAATCGATAGGCTGAAAGCGGGAGAAATTCTAAATCTTTTACCAACATTTCCAGCACATAAAAAAATAATAATCAGTCAGCAAACAGCAGTAATCAAATCTACAAGGAACAATCACTTTTTAATAAGTAATCAAACTATTTGTCCTTATTTGCAGCTAAAATCGTTTGTTCCTTGTACACAATTGTTTGTTTGTTATAAGATGAAGACCATTTTACGTAAACAACAACAAAACCCAGTGTGACCCCACAAGTGGGGTCTGGGGAAACACAAAATAGTCAGAAATCTGAAATATATCCATGAAAATTGAGGCCTGAATATTGAGATGAAAGCAGAAAATTACAAGGAAAAAGGATATAATTGAATACCTCAGACTGATCATGGTCGTAACGAACCAGAAACCACCATATATGTGAAAGGCAAATGTGGTGGGATAAGGATTACCTTATACCTCCAACCAAACATGGGATAAAATAATCCTACATTCTATCCCGAGATTATTATAACTTATACCTCGACAACGGCAACCTCTCACATCATGCCTGCGTCTTTGAGCATCAAGGACATGTGCATCATAGTACAGAGCCTGTTCTTTCCCTTCCTGAAAATTATAAGAACCTTGGCTAAATGACGATAATTTGGTATGTTTAGCTTTAACATTTGACCCATAATAAAACTGCACCTGGAAGCAAAGAATCAGATCGCCAGGGAGTACTGCAATACATTCTGATGATTCACATGGCAGAGATCGCTGTCTTACGTGCATACGTACATTTACCCATTCATCCTCCTCTGCTCCAAACCCCGAAAACCTAACCAAGACTTCCTGAAATCAGAAGTTTACCACCATTAAGAAAGAAAAAAAGAGAGAGATAGGGTAAAACAAACTGGATAGAGAAGATATGCACAAGATAAATGAAACAACTTCATGGAGGTAGACTCTGATTTTTGGAGCATATTCCAGACTAGACATAGTTTGTAGTATGAACCCTCAACATCAGACGAGAAGGTTACAGAGGAGCTGGAAAAGGAAACTAGAAAAGAACCTATCATATGTTTCCTGATTTTCTGGCTAATCATGCCTTAACAATCAATGAACTAGAAAAGAGCCAATTATGTACTTCATGATTTCTGAAAAAGGAGGGCTAATCTTTGCCTTAACAATCAATGGCAAACTCCAGGGGTAAAAAGAGAGAGCACAAAGATGATTCTATGCATCACTAGAAATTTAACTAACAAGCAGTAACAAATAATTTCTTTCATGAAAACTTAGATATGTAACTATGAGAATTACCGGATCACCAGTCTCCACAGATCTATGTGACAGGAAGCTTGCTACGTCATACCTAAGGAGGGATAATATCATTAATATATAATTACTAGATATCGAGAAGACAAGGAGGTGGAGATTAAGCACATGATAAACCCAAGCATAAATGTATTGAATGACTTAAAAGACGAACCATGCACCATCTCTTGCAGATCTAGCTTCAAACTCCATTTGAGTGTTATCCAAAGCACTCCTGCCCACACTTTGCAAAGCCACTGAAAAATTAAGTAAAACGCGTGAAGTCAGGCTATGACTTGAAAGAAATATATATTTAAGGAAAAAGTTCTTTTTGAGAGAGGAACAGGAAAAATGAGCAAACGTAACCTATAACCTTTGCAGTATTATATCCTTATCAAAAAATTTTGCAGTATTATATTTGATTACACTTCTTGAAATTTAGCCACATTTCTTGTTCATCATTTTATCCACAAGTGCAGTGATTCAGCCACTATTATTCATAATACCCTTGTTGAAGTACTTTCTAGTGAGACCACAACTAAACTCCTATTGATGAGATATTCCTTACTAAACTCCTATTGATGAGATATTCCTTACTCGTCCTGAAGCTGGCAAATCTAATCACTCATCTTCAGAAGATCGATACCACTGAACTCTATGTTTCCAAGCACCAATCTGCTCATCTACAAACCACAGAGGAACCTCCCATTGGTAGATCTAGCTATTGATTGTAACTAATTATCACCATTTTGGGAAATCTAGAACTTACTGGAGAGAGAAACTCGCGTAGCTAACAATATTATGGCAATTCACAGGTATCCTCCTCCAATTATTTCCTTGCCCAGATGCGGATCCAACATTGAAGGATTCGAGGGTACCGGTGCCACACCACACTTCCATTTACAAGGTCCAAATAGGGTAAATACTTGATTGGTTTGATCAATTTTGGACTTCAATCTAGGTCTTTCGACTTATGTAGACACATTGATCAAACAAAAAAAATTATGACTACTCAGCGCAAAGGGAAAAACTTTCAACAATATATATATAACCTAGTAATATCAAAAATATAAATTGTTCATTTATAATTGTACATGACAAGTTATTATATTCCTAACAACATTCAATGATGACATAAATTATTTATCTTATATAAATACTTCACACTTCATTTAACAAACAAAATATAATGAGGCAGAAAGAAGAATTTCCCAGATATAAATTTAATTATTAAAGTTTTTTGACTTAATTCTGTTGACCTTTTTCTTTTATTAATTTTGCTGACCTCCTTTAATAAATGAATTGAGTACTAGAAACAATATCTAAAGAACCCATGGCCTAATGGATAATGTGCTTGACTTAAATCAAGCAATTGTGAGTTCGAGTCCCACTGGACCTGAGTATATTTTACAACAGAACCAAAAACGCAGCAAAAAAAATACTAAATGACTGTGTCACACCGTATTCGACCTACATGCTAAGGGATAAAAAGTTGACCACCTACTGCTGGCAGATTCTTTCTATGATCTACGGGTGGCATGGAGGATATTCAACATATATCCTATACATATATTTACAGAATTTCAACAGAAGCATACGGTTGCCGTGGCACTCCACGCTTCCACATAGATCCACCCCTGAGTGTAGGTTGACATGAATTTACTGTAATATAACCTAACTCAAGATCAAAGTCACGTCATCCTTTTCAACAGTTACAATTATTCTGCCGATATACAGAACTCCAAATCCGAAAGCACCATCTTCTCAGCTAGCAGAGATTAATTCAAGATAAGGTGGATACAAAGAAGCTCAAGAAATAGCTTAAGCACTGTAATGCCTAGACGATACCTTTAGCACATTCAAAAGTATCAAAAAAGATACTATGATTGAATACTTCTACTCCCTCCAGATCTAGTTGAGACTGATGAGATGAGCACACTTTCACATATGAGAAGGCCACAGAACAGGCTAACCAGACATAAGGACACATTGCTCAAAAAGTTCAGACATCTATCACATGGAAAAGTATAGATTAGTGGAATGATGTAATCTTCCTTTTTGTTTTACTTTTGTGATAAGTAATTTTTTTTTTAATTTGCACCGGGTGTCCAAGTCTCTTTGAGCCCCGACTAATCCTGGGGGTGCACAGGCCCTCGGCAAGGAGTTTTCCGCAAGTGCACCACGGTTAATTCAGGTTTTACCCAATCCGATGGCCCTCAGAAATTGTTTGCACCCAGTGGGGTTTGAACTTGAGACCTTGAAAGGGAGCAAACCCCAAGGCTCAAGTCAATTGCCACCAGGCCAACCCCTGAGGGTTTTGTGATAAGTAATATTTTATTAATGTTCTGACTTAAGAAAACCCCATATCCAAATAGTATTACCAGAAAGGTAATTCTTTTGGTTTGCAATAGCCTCTGCCTCAAACTTTTAGGAAGTCTGTCTGCCAGAGCTCTTGGAAAGTTGGGAAGGCCATCAGAAGAACCTGGTCTGTGGTCCTTGCTTGTATTTGGTGGGGCTTATGGTCGGAAAGGAACCAAAGATGTTTTGATGGTATTTCAAGTTTTCAACTGCCTTCACATAAAATCCAAAGAAATTCGCTGTCCAGTTCTGTAAGAAAGAGATGAAGAAGTCGATCCTAAGGACAGATGTCTGACTACTCTCTTTAGTTGAGTTGATCTTGCCCCTGTATATAACCCAGACTCTCTTCTGGATTTTGTCAGCTCTTCAGTTTTATGATAGATTTTGGATCTTGTCAGCTGTTTAGTCTTATGTTAGGTTTTTTGTTATCTTTGTATGAGCTGATATTTCCTTAACTTTTGCAACTATGCATCTTCTTGATGCTTTCGTGAATAGTAAACCACTTCATCAAAAAAGTATATCAAAAAAGTAGAGAGCCTACATGATAGTAGTTTGAGGTAATATGCAACTACAATAAATGATAAATCGTGATAGACAAACATAAGTTGGAACTACTCCTCAAAAAAACAAAAAACAAAAAAAAACATAAGTTGGTACTCATAGGAAAGGATCACCAAGAAGACTCTTTGCAAAAACAAGAAACCATAAGAATATTGCTCAAGGATTGTACCTGATGGAGCAGGCAGAGGTTGAGGTGCCTGAGGCATTGTTCTCGCTGTAGCTAACAGAAGTAGGACAAGTTAAGGAAGAAGAGTGAAAACCGAATATATAATACTCTTGCTAATCATAAATAAAGCACAACAGAATTTGTGACTATATTGAAACATGGTGGGCGATGCAAACGGGTTCTTGGTCTATCATTGATCAGAGATTCTCTATGGAAAATATGAAACGGAGTTTGAAGAAGGGGAGGGAGAAGGAAATTTCAAATTCTACCTTGAGGAGAAGGTACAGATTGAGGAGCTTGGGTCATAATCCTTCCTGCAGCTGGATCACTGTGAGGCATAGGCGAGGCACTCAATTTTGCAGGAACCTTCCCTGCAGCTGGATCACTTTGAGGTGCTGGATGGGCAATATGTCTACTAGGACTCTTAGCTGTTTTTGCTCTAATTGCATATCGTCTATTCTGGAACCAGTTCCAAACCTATGACAATACTTCCAAGTTATGAAAGCATTTTCAGTTGATCATCAGAAATTACGGTGCAAAAACTGATAAGCCTCTTACTTGTTTCATTTGAACCACAAATTTTCCAGATCTCTCCGCTGAAGAACTACATGGAAGTAGGAACATTACCATCCAAGCTTCATGAACATATAAATCAAAATTTGGCACATTAACGACCTACCTAAACTTCTCAGCAAGATCTACAAGAACTTCACGAGCCGGCATTGTGATATTATGAGCTTGCAATATAGCTTCCATCTCAGCTACCTGCAAAATTTGACAAATTAATAAGGTTTTCAACTAGATTCTATATCTTATTGTCAAAATTATCAGATTCAACTACTGTTGACAGTACAATTGAGCTGTAAGGTCCACATGTTTTATTGAATACAATCATTGGAAAAGGGAAGTATGTATGACAAGTAGGAAGCTTCTTCGGCATACATTTTTCTCCATGGTTACATTAAAACTATCAAACTCATGAATTGACGAAAAACATCTCACGTTGACAAGTGACATTAAAGGGTAGTTATCATGGAAGGCAACTGAAATAGCAAAGGACTGAGCATTATATGCAAAGATACTAAAAACTAGTGTAAAAGAGATACGTATAGCAACTAGAGGCATAAGTAATCAACAGGACTTTCCCACAGTTCTATTTCTATAAAATCCATATTCCATATACTTATTGGAAGGTTACTTCCATTTCTCAAGTATAAATACTTGATCAGGGAACTTCTGACTAAGACTTCTTTTCAGTAAGTAATGTCTCATAATGTTATTTCATATCAAAATCTAGTGCTTCTGTTGAAAGGAAGATGTGATACTAGGAAATCACGAAAACTTTTGGAAACACCAAATAATGGTAGGAGTTGATATTCTCAAATTTATTGTAGAGATAGTTCTCACTGAGAAGGAAGATAGAATAAAGTACAGCAGAGTCAAGCTTCAAGCAAGAAGGAAGCTGTACTGTAGTTTGGAGAGCTGGACATTCTGAAGTAGAATTAGGTAGTTTGGCTTTTTTTCCATTTGGTTGTTCCCTCTAGCTGTTATCTTTGGTTTATGAGAAGATTCTTTGGAATTTAATGAGCAAAACTTATGCATAATTGCTAGAAACAAGGGAGCTATTATAAACTACA
This sequence comes from Solanum virginianum, assembly GCA_000787875.1. NCBI lineage: Eukaryota > Viridiplantae > Streptophyta > Magnoliopsida > Solanales > Solanaceae > Solanum > Solanum virginianum. The sequence continues at coordinate 15,677 of DF365331.1, forward strand.
TATGCATTGACATTCATAGGTTGATTTATATATTTATCAGATCTGAAATGAACATGAATTGTCAGGCTCCAACTTAACCACCTTCCTAGTGCACCCCTATCTTCATCTCCACATTTTCTACATGTTTTCATGATTTGACTGCAATAATTTCAAAAGAAAACCACAGATCCTTAGATTGAAAAATGTATGTGCTAGAATTTAAGTTAGCGGCTTACTTTCTCCCCTCTTCAGTAATATATCTATGTCAGAGACGAAATTCTTTTTCTCACGACTCCCTTCAAAGCACTAAAGCAGCATCATATGACCACACTCAGATGAACCCCTACCCTTATACTCCATTACCCAAATAACTTGCATTCCAAATTCCTTCAATTTACTGATTCTTTGAAGACTAATATCAAAGAACGAGGGAAATTTGGAGTAAAAGAAAGCATAAGAGGATAAAGGAACAAGAGTGAAGCCCCAAGACAAGAACCACTATCAACTTCCTTACCCTCTTTTTAAGGATGTCTCGCATACACTGACCTGGGGAAGGTAAAAAAGAACAATGGTTGGGGATATGTGGGTGGCACTACCAAACTTGCAACATATAAGGGCATCATTAGAATAGTGTTTCATACTTATTTCTTTACTGGATTAACTTATGTTCCCTAGTTTCCTAATGAAAAGATATACTGCCCTCATTAGTTTACTCCTAATCCTTTTCCACAGAGATAAATTTTTATATTCTTCTACCCAAAAAGATCTTAGCGTGCTAGAGGTCCATTGCCATCTCTGTGATTCTCAGCTCGGTCTATAAACTACCTATATTTGAAAGACTTTTTAAACACCCCACAAGGACTCAGACTTCATTTAGAACGACTACTTCAGAGAGAAGAAAAAAATGAAAAAAAAAATGAAAAAAATAACTCAACAGAAGCATGTATTGTTTTAATTGTACTGCAAAACGGCTGAAAATGTAGTATGATAGAGTCTAATTAGACATAAAATAGAAACCTTAATGTTAGATTCCCAAAATTCTGCAACTACAAATTGCATAATGAAGAGAGTAAAGGTAAACACCATACTGGCAGAAAGAACAATCAGGAGCAAGAATATATAACTGAACTGCATATAAAACACAAAAGCAGTAACAGTTGATGTGACATGTGAGAATCCCAAGTCTCAGCAACTACAAAATGCATAACGAAAGACAGTTGAAGGTAAATAGTAGACAAGCAAAAGAACAATCACAGGCAAAAATATATAAATAAACTACATATAAAACACAACTGGTAATGATTAATGTGAGAATCTCAGGTCTCAGCAACTAAAAAAGGCATAATGAAAGTAAAAAGCAAACATTAAACGGGCTGAAAGAACAATCACGAGCAGCAATATATAACTAAACTTCATACAAAACACAAAATCAGTAACAATTAACGTGAGAATCCCAAGCAGAGCCAGGTAGGGCTGAGGGGTTCATCCGGTTGAACCTCCTTCAGCTACTTCTTATCTTTATTTTCTTCATATTTTAAACTTTTAAATTTTGACTCCGCCATTAGTCTGAGCAACTAAAAAATGCATAATGAAAGTAAAAGGTAAATGCTAAACTGATAGAATGAACAATCACGAGCAAGAAGATATAAGTAAACTGCATATAAAACTCAAAAGTAGTGACAAATAATTTGATAATCCCAAGTGTCAGCAACTACAAAATGCACAGAAAGTCAGTAAAGGTAAATCCAAACAGGCAGAAAGAACAATTACGAGCAAGAATATATAACTAAACTGCATATAAATCACAGAACCAGTGACAATTAATGTGGGAATCCCAATCTCAGCCAGGAAAGCAGCCAGGTAGTGCCAAAGAACACTTTCCACGGAAAATTACACTCTTTATACGTGGTTAAAATTACTATTATACAAATATACATACAGTGGCAAAGCCAGGATTTTTTAAGGGATTTCAAAATTTTTAAGAGGTAGACACACAAACTAACCGAAGGGGATTTGATATTTATTATATATACATAAAAAATTATTTTTACTGTATATAAATAGTACTATTTTTCGCCAAATGGGGTAATTACTATGTCACTCCCCCACTGTATACATATCTTTGAGAAGTAGATACACAAACTAACCAAAGGGGATTCGACATTTGTTATACATACATAGAAATTATTTTTACCATATATAAATAGTATTTTTGGTCATATCTAGTCCTTTCTGCGTATGGGTTTTGTGATGAGGGTTCCCAGGAAACATCTTCTCTACTTAGGTAGTGGTAAGGTCTGCGTACATTCTACCCTCCCCAGACCCCACTTGTGGGATTTCACTGGGTATGTTGTTGTTATATATAAATAGTATAATATTTCACCTAAGGAAAGTGTTACTATGTGGGTCCGCCACTGTATAGATCTATGTTGCTCGGACTCTTCAAAAATGTCAATGGATGCGTATAGGATTCTCCAAAAGTAGTGTATTTTTTGAAAATCATACACCGGTGCAGCATTGAAAGTGAAGAGTCCGTGCAACTTAGGTATACATACACACACACACACACATATAACAACAACAACATACCCAGTGAAATCCCACACACACACATATATATATATATATATATATATTTGAACCCCTTTAGCTTCTCCGTGCATTTATTTGTTCATACTTTTAATTCTCTTAGAGAAAATCCCAATTGAAATAATGGAAGCCAATGCGAAAAAGGCCGAAAGAAAGTGGAATGCTATACTTTTTGGTAATTTGTCCTTAGACCATTTACCTATCCAGCACTATCAATCCGCTTTCATAACTAGTTGGTACATTTGAAAAATAAAAATAAGTTCTCTAATCCTATTTAGGTTCTACGGGTCAATACAATCAAACAAAATCTAACTCTAAATATCAAAAAATTCAAATTAAAAATTAAATAAAAAAGATACAAAATCAAAAAAATAAATATCACCAAAATTCAATCGTAAACCTTATTGAATACCACTTCGCCACTGTTCTCAGCAACTAAAACAAAAAAAAATGCATAATGAAAGTAAAGTTAAACCCTAAACAGGCGAAAGATATACAAAATAAACTGCATACAAAACACAAATCAGTAATAATTATCCAATTGAAGACCTCAAAACATGTATATAGGAGAAAAATAAAATTGTATTTACCTCCGCAGGGTTGAAACGGAAAGATGGACCTCCATTGCTCGGCGGCCTTCCCATCTGCTAAACAGCGTTGATGTACTACACAGACCAATACAAAATTCAGCTAGCAGCTAAGCTTCCCGCCGGCCGGTGGAATACGGCGGAGGACGGCGGCGGGTAGAATTTGTTATAGGATCAAATGGCCGTAAAAGGGAAAAGAGGAGGCATAAATCTGAATTACTCTCGTGTTTAATAGTAAAATAATTTTTTTTCCTTTTATATATTTTTATTTTTTGATAAATCTATTTATTTAATTTATTTATTTATAGTGTTTTGCAAAAAAAAAATAATTTGAGAGTCAAAATTCACATGTCAAAAGAACTATTATTATTTTTTGTAAAATTTTTGTTTATATATGTGGTATTATTTCACGATATATTTTATAAATTTTAATAGAACACAACTAACTACATTAGTTACAGAGTTGCTTTTGTTCGAGAGTATGTTATAACTTGCTGTAAATTTTTTCAGTGCAAATTTTAAATCAATCAAATCTTAATGTGAATACCGCACATTGAATAAGAAATAACAACATACCTTGGAATCCCACAAGTGGGGTCTGGGGAGGGTAGAATGTACGCAAACCTTATCACTACCTCATACAAGTAGAGAGGTTGTTTCCTGGGAACTCTCGTCTCAAAAACTCATAAGCAGAATAAACTAGATATGACAAAAAGGAAAGGAAAGGGAACAACGAAGCAACTATAACAAAACACACATGACAATATCTAAATACAATAAAATTGACACATATATAGAATAAACTAGATATGAAAAAAAGGAAAGAAAAGGGAACAAAGGAGCAACTAATAACAAAAAATACATGACAATATCTAAATACAGTAAAATTGACACATATACAACATATAATGACAACGCATGATATAAACACGACCTATTCCTGCTATCCTACTATACCACAAGGCCAGACATCCACCTACCCTACCAACCAATTAGTCTGCTACTCTAATTCGTGACCTCCACTCATTTCTATCTAAGGTTATTTCCTTGGTGAGATCAAGTAATATCTTGTCTGATCACCTCCTCCCAATACTTCTTCGGTCTACCTCTACCCCTCCGTGTAACTCTTAAAACCAACCTCTCATACCTCCTAACAGGAGCATCGACACTCCTTCTCTATACATGTCCAAACCATCTCAGTCTGACTTCCCTCATCTTATCAACCACAAGGGCCACCTCTAGCTTCTCTCGAATGGTCATTCCTAATCTTATCATTCCTGGTGTGACCACACATTTATCTCACCATCCTCATTTCTGCGACATTCATCTTCTGAACATGAGCATTTTTTATTGGCCCATTAAATAAGAAATGGAGAAAAAAAGACTAACTACGTAGCCTTATCGGTATGGTGAATCCTATTTGGACAAGAGATAATTTTATTATTGAAATTTTCATTTTAAATAATTAATCTGACCTCCTTAATTTCTAATTTCTAAATCTTCAATGTTATTGACACATACATATTCATTTATCCATTTGCTATATTTGTATACCGTGAATTTCAAACTAGTTACTAAATATAAAAACAAAGTTTTTTTTTAAATAGTCGGACAACTTTAAAAAATATTTAGCATGATATTTTTACATTGATTTACATGTGTTATCGGAAAGTGCAAAAAGAAGAAATAATACTTGGTTGGATAAATCGCAAAAGAAACATAATTGATTCTCATAAAAAAAAAAATTAATGTGGGGCATGTTTAAAAAAAAAAAAAGTACAGCCTGATGGATAAAGTATCCACATCAGTAAAACTAACCCTCTAGTTGATTTTTTAAAATTAGCATCATCAACACATGCTGTGGTTTCACACGGATGGCAAGGCGGGGTGAGCGCGGAACGAATTTTGAGTTATGCGGGGCAAATTTAGAGCTATGCGGGTACAGGATAAATTGAAGTAGTTGATACCCGTTGTACTATATTATTAGTTTAAGTACAATATTAGTATTGATTGTTATTTAAATTTCATTATATCGTATCGTTTAATTCCATCGTTATGTAGTGACGTGTAACGACCGATTTGGTGTGGTTGCGTCATTACTTTAATATATTCTTCTTATTTTTTATTTTATTATTTATTTATTTAATAATTGAGGGGTGGACGTTGTGTTCTTCGGTTTGATTTTACCAAATTTCAATTTGGTTCTTCGATTTTTAATTTTGAAAAAGTGTGCACCATACTCCGCACTATACTAGATTGATTCGGTTCAATTTTTTCAATTTCAATTCGATTTATCTCGACATTTAAAATGATTATTCGGTGCAAATTAAAAATAAAATGAAAATCCTGTAGAGTGAAGATTAAAGATCATTTACAATTGGTTGGCATCATCTCAGTCTAGATGATGGCTAAGAAGCAACATTATCACCGGATCTAGGGTCCTCTAGTATATATATTATTTCTATATATTATAAGCCAACAACAAAAGTACCAACACAACATCAACATGTTGTACCAAGAGCAAAGTAAAATGTATTGTAAAATTAGACTTCGTGGGCCTATTTGATTGGCTATTTAACACGTGTAACTACATATTCTTGTATGAACATCATAAAGGGTCAGTAACACAACAACTATAGGAGCTTGCTATATATTATAAAGTGAAAGCACTTTCAAGTAGCACAACCACATAAAGTACAAAAATTCACATAAAGGGTAAAGCACCAATCACATCCAAAGAACTGCAGTATATATATTGTAATAAAATTTGCAAATATGGGCTTGAGTTAAAATTGAATTGGGCTTGAGTTAAAATTTTAAAATAAAAATTTAGAAGTATACATACAACAAAAATGCCAACATAACATCAACATGTTGTACCAAGAACAAAGTAAAATGTATTGTAAAATTAGACTTCGTGGACCTATTTGATTGACTAGTTAACACGTGTAGCTACATCTTCTTGTATGAACATCATAAAAGGTCAGTAGCACAACAACTATAGGAGCTTGTTATATATCATAAAGTGAAAGCACCTTCCAGTAGCAGAACCACATAAAGTAAAAAAAAAATTCCATAAAAGGTAAAACACCAACCACATCCAAAGAACTGGAGTATATGTATTGTAATAAAATTTGCAAATACGGGCTTAAGTTAAAATTGGGTTGGGCTTTAGTTAAAATTTTAAAATAAAAATTTAGAAGTATACAACAAAAGTACCAACACAACATCAGCATGTTGCACCAAAAGTAAAGTAAAATGTACTGTAAAATTAGACTTTGTAGGCCTATTTGATTGGATATTTAACACGTGTAGCTACATCTTCTTGTATGGACATCATAAAGGGTCAGTAGCACAACAACTATAGGAGCTTGCTATATATTATAAAGTGAAAACACCTTCCAGTAGTAGAACCACATAAAGTAAAAAAAATTCACATAAAGGATAAAGTACCAACCACATCCAAAGAACTACAGTATATATATTGTAAAAAATTTTGCAAAATTTGCAAATATGGGCTTGGGTTAAAATTTTAAAATAAAAATTTAGAAGTATATATTATAATAAAACTTGAATTTTTCGATGCACCGCGATTTTAGAACCCTTACATCG
>DF365329.1:7870-23736 GCA_000787875.1 Solanum virginianum
GAACCCTTATATTGAACATGTGAGTATACATGTATATATAAAAATAACATCAACTAATAGCCTCTTAAAAATATATATAATCTCAGCTCCTTATCCCGAAATTTCTAAAAGTGACACATAACCTCCGAATTTTTCAGAAAATAGTAATAGTGATTCCAAGTTCGTACTTGGCCCAACGTACCAAAGTATGGGTTCTAACACAGGGTCCTGCGAAACACCCACCAACGATCTCTCTCTCTCCCCTTGTTCCTTTTTCCAGCGAAACACAATCCATCGCCCAAAAATCAATTTTTTTTACATATTATTTATAGTTGTGTAATCAATGATATAAGTTATATACGTAATAAATTTATTTATTCTTTAATCTTTTTAAGGAGGAATTTTTTTTTCAAATATTTTGACAACTTAAAACTAATTAGCCATAAATTATTTGACGCTACATTTGTCGTTAATCTTTAATAAATATAGTACAAAAATTGTAATCGCTAATTACATAGCTACAAATTTAACGTCAACTCTTGGCACACTATTTAGCAACGGAAATTAATTTTCGTTGCTACTTCGTAGCTAAAAGCTATGCCTATACTTTTACTTTCATAATTTGCGACCAAATAACACTTTCATAGCTAGTATATTGCTATTTAGCGACATATATTGTATTGTCGCTAAGATTCATCGCTAAATCGTGTTTTGTGGTAGTTGATGGTGATTAAAAGGACTGAAAATGTACTCTTTTTATTTATTAGATAAAAATTATCGACCTCAGAAAGTAAATATTCTATTTTAAAAAATTAATATAGCGATTTCAAGATGTCGATAATGATCTATTGTAAATGAAAGTACACTCGGTATATTGATTAGATTATAAAAGTTGATATTTTATTTTTTAAAAAGTTAATACAACGACTTCAAAATGTCGGTATTAAACTGTTGTGATGAAAAGAAATGAAAAATATACTCCTTTTATTTATTAGATTAAAATTACCGCGCTCCGAAAGTTGTTATTCTATTTTAAAAAGAATATCGACCACTAGATGTCGATTTTAATAAAAATAATTAAGTAGAATAACGAGATTCGAAAGTCGAAAGAATATCGACCACTTCAAGTAGATTTTAATAAAAATAATTAAATAGAATAAAATGTTATTAAAGTTCATTGGAAATATTTTTTTAATTTTTTTAATGAAATTGAAATAAAATAAAATATTATTATTTATTTATTCAATTCAATACCGAACAAATGAGGTCGATTTTAATTGTATTTATTTTTCTCAAGAAAATTTTGTACCTCTAAAAAATGGTATATTATTTATGAAGTTGGTAATTTTGGAGGGAAAGTCAACACTTGTAGGAAAACTACTAACAAGTGGTTATTACTTAAAAGGGCATAACCCTATGAGTAAAAAGTTTGAACGCCAAAATGAAACAATCCCATGGATAAAAAGTTTGAAGGACATTTTGTATATATAAAAAAAAAGTTAAATGAATTTATATATCTAACCTTTTAAACCCATTTTAATTACTAAACTACCCCTAAAAAAGTATTTTGTGCTAATTTATGCCAAAGTCCTTTGTGTCATATATATTTATCTATACTACTCTATATTCAAACTCTAACATATGAAACTTTATCATTTTTCTTCTCATTCCACGTGAAATCAATTTCATAAAATTGATAGTTTTCCAACAATGGAAATCAGATTCAAAGAAGAAATTAAAGGCAATCAATCACATTATTTGCAGTCTTTCCATGTAATCACATAATTATATTTCATCGTGTTGGAATGGATATAATTCCTAGATTTTTAATTAAAATAGATTTTGAGTTCAAGTTCTAAAAATAAAAAACTTCTCATCAGCTGTGTTTACACCTTAAAAATATTATGAGTCTGTTTGGCTTACTTGGAAAAAAATAACTTTTAAAAAAATACTTAGAAACACTTGTTAAAGTGCTGAAATTTATTTAAAAAAATAAGTAATTATGTGTTCGAATAAAAGTGTTGTAGGTGAAAAAAGTTATTGATGTGTTTGACACATAAATGCTATTAAGCATCTTTTTATTAAAAATATCTTAAATACCCTTCAAGCTGTTAACATTATAAAAATAGATTACTTTAAGATTTTTCTATCGATAAAAATAAAATAAATTTATATTTTAATTCAATATCACTATAAGTTTATTATTTAAGTAAATTTTATGTACACAATTTAAGATGAAATTTTTGCAGTACTCAAGTCTTTAAACAAGAAGAAAAGTTAGACTAGTACAATTTTGCAAAAAACTAATTAAAAAATAAAAGAAATAGTGAAACTTAGTGGAGGAAGACAATCCAAACTTTGTCAAGAGAGCGCAGCAAGAAGAGTGTTGGACTGTGATTTGAATTGAAATAACGAGAAGAGAGAGAGTAGTTAAGGTTACTTTAGTTAAAAATATTTTTGGGAATATAAAAAAATATTTAGGGTAAAAAGATAATTTTTTTGGGTCAAACTATAACAACTTAATTTTAAGCTAAAAAATAAAAGTCGGGAGGTATTGCTTTTAACTTTTAACTTATTTTAAGAAAATTTTAACTTTTTTTAAACTATTTTGAGAATTACCAAATACTTCTTTAAACTAAAAAGAGTTTAAAAGTAGATTTAACCAACTTTTAAACTAAGCCAAACATGTTCTATATATCATAAATTAATTAGATTAATAAATTTTCCATATCATATGATTAACAAACAAACAAAAAAGACGTAGTAACATTTGCATCGTAAAAGATTCATCCACGCACGCTTTCATACAATTGCATGTTGACTTTTTCTTTTTTAACTTTAATTATGTGCTCTTTTTTGGATTTTCCTTTTAAATTTTCGTCATTCCATAATTCTATCTTTTGACTAAAATAATCATATTCTTCTAATTTGGCTCCTCAAACATCCCAAAGTTATGACCATCACACATACGCAAGACATTTGTAACAAAAGAAAAATAGAAGGCAAAGTCAAAATTTTAATTTAAATAATTCAATGCACAAAATTTATATATTCATTATAACGGAAAAGGTTGTTAATATTAAATTAATTATACAAAACCTTAAATCGTATATATTCTGTAAAAAAATTTATTCATAAGTTAAATTCGTGACCTTATCACAACATAATGTTAACTCTTCTCATTATGTGAAAACTACTTGCCAAAAGCATTACATTGAATTTTGAAAGCTTTGAAGGACAAAGCGTGGACGAGAAAGTTTGTTGGCGTGCATCAATTTTATCTTTTTCACCTTTAATATTCCTAAGTCCTCATGAATTCAACATTTTTATGATTTCATGTAAAAGGTCCAAATTTTAATCATACAAAAAATAATTCTAGCGATCCATTATATTGTTAACTGTAACTTGCCACGTTGTTATGAATATGGAGCACTAAGATTAGCTTTAATTTGTACGTACAAACGATGATGAATGGAAAGTTGCTTTAGAAAAAGTTGCTTCAATTTTCAAGATTAGATTATGATATTCATTAAGATTAAGATAAGTAATACTATTTTATGCTATAGATTATCTGTATTTGTTAATTTTATTAGATGCAACGCATTTGTCCAATAAAATGTGTCCGTTAACCCAATCTAACCACTTTCATTAACATTGGTTAGAATGTTGTGGGGATTTATGATAATAACCATGAATTTTTTTTAAAAAATAATCATTTTAGGAAGGAAAAATTATGTAACTAGACGAACATATGATATGTATTTACATTATACTATTATAGTTTGAAAAAATTACAATTTATAGTTATAGTTAGAGTTTTATTGCTATTTTCTCTCTCATCTCTTTCTCTCTCTCTATAATTTCTTGCAAGATATACAATTACATATGTATACCAATTGCATATATATATATATATAATTATTTTGACAAATATATATTCGCAATTCAACAAATATACATATACAATTGCCCCCTTTCTCTCTACCCTCTTTCGCTCGCGTCTTTCCTCGTTCTCTTGATCTCGGTTGTCAGATATATAAATATATATGTATAGTAGTTACACATATACAATTATTTGATATATATACACATACAATTTGATAAATATACATATACAATTCGCCCCCTCCCTCTCTCGATATCGCTCGCCCCTCTCGTCCCTTCCCTCTCTCGATATCGCTCGCCTCTCTCATCCCCTCCCTCTCTCGATATCGGTCGCCCCTCTTGTCCCCTCCAGATCACATACCAAAGTTATGCCATGTAATTATGTAAAGTATAGTTATTTGACCATATTAAGTTTTAGATCTAGGTTATTTATGAAAATTCTCCTTTTATGAATAAAATATGATCAATGAACCAATCAACAAAATCATTTATTACAATAAGATCTTGCTTGTTGTTGCATTAAAAAAGATAAATGTTGACTAATCTTTCTAACATCGAACTTGGTAAAATGAAATAGATGAACAATTGAAAAATAATATTATTCAAAAGTAAGGGCTGAGATTACGTATTAAATTTTTGATACTAGATCCATAATAAAAACTTGTTTTTGATTGTTTTAGAAGAATGAATTTTTTTTTTTGAATTTATACGATAGAATAAAGATTTTTCATTTCTTAGTACGCCCCCAAATACAAAGGTGAGGGCATTGGAATATTTACTTTTGATATTTATTATTCTGACAATTTTTCATTTAATTATGAAAAATTAGTATAGTTTGATCAAAATATCATGTGTAGACCTCTACATTCACAATATGTTACACTTATTCTAAACCAACCATATATGTGTGGCAAACAAAAATTAATTTTCTTTATGTTCGTGCCATTTTATCTCTAAACCTAGACCACAAATAATCACAAAACAAAAGGTCATTATCAATTTCAAGAATGATCAATTTCTAAAGACTTTAACCTCGTAAATCAAACAAAAAAAACCCCAAAGATGAAAAAGTGTAGTAAATCTAATATTCTTTATGAAAATGGATATTGGGAAAAAAGGCTACATTATCATGCTCATCCTCAATTTATTTGGAATTATCATATCAATTCCTATAATAATTGTTCCCCTCATAACAGTAGACACATATTGTCGTGAAACATCAGTGTCCATGTTTTTAGTTGCTGGAATTATGATATTAACATGGTCATTGGCAGGTTTAGCAAGTTCAATATGTTGTTGGAAAATTGGTTTTAAAGAATTCGTTTATATGAGGTCACAAGTTTTTATACTATTTATAGTTGTTCTTTTGGGGACAATGGCATGGTGGCAATCAAGAACAGATTCACGTAGGTATACATATTATGATTGGGATAATTACAAGAATTGTATGGTCAAGAAACAAATTTGTCAAAGAAATTTAAGACATGGATTGGATAGAATTTCTCCATTTGCTTCAAATACCCTTCAGGTATATTTGATTTCTATTGTTACGATAACTGAAATATGAAGATGAAAATGATTTAAAGAGAAAAAAAATGTTCATAATCAATTGTCATTTATTAGTGTCATAAAAGGAAAAGAAAAAAAAGTAGACGAGAGAGAAATCAAATTGAAATGGAATGCGAACAAAAATAATGAAATTTGAATTGGTTAAAATAAAATAAAATTAATAGATATGAGTAATTTTTAAATAAATTTGGACGGATTGAGCTGACAAATAAATTGCTCCACTTCATTTTGCCTCAACTAATTAAAATCATGCACCTAAACCATACAGTTGTGCAGCATTTTCATTCAACCACTATGATATTTCATACTAGACGAACACCTTCTTTTAACTTGATAGTTTATTCTCAACTTTATTTTGTTGACCACATGTATATTATTTATCGTTGAATCATTTACAATTTAATATAATAAAATTTTAAATATAATGTATATTTTTTTAATTTCAGAATGTTTGTTGTAAGTATCCCAAGATATGTAACAGTGGTAATAGTACATCCAAAGACGAAAGCACAAACTCACGTGACGCTTTTACTTGGCTAGATACATACGACGGTATCCCTGTCAACACCTATCAACAAACCAAGTCAAATGAAAGTGTGGAAGATTGTCATGAATGGAGTAGTGATTCGAATAAGCTTTGTTTAGAGTGCTCTGCGTGCAAAAAGGGCTATTTGTTCAAACAAGATCAAAATTGGGCTACTGCATTGTCAATTTGTGTTATTAACAGTGTTGTTCTCCTTTCATTTTCTTGTTACTTTTATAGCAAGAATTTCGAGGAGCCTGGTACGGAAAATTCAAAAAGTAGCAAAGTCCATCCTGCAAATGTATAGGAATATGTATGTAAAAACTCATATACAAATGTTACATTAAGTGTGTCATATGTATATATGTTGAGTCAAAATTTGTTGTTTTGTCATGGGAAATTACATAGTTACCCCTTGAATGTGTACTTCTTGTCATGCCCCGGGAGGGATACTCAGAGACTATTGCTACTCCCCAAGTAAACCACCTAGTCTCATCATATTCGTTCAATCAGTCGATCAACGGACAACATTGGAGAAAGACAATATGACTATCAGTGAGCTACAAGATTACTCATCTAAAATCTATCACATGAAATAAGATTATAGAAAATTCAGTTTAAAAAGGAAAGGGGGAAAGAACCCCAACATCAACCCATCATCTCTCTGTGTCTATGAAGCCTCCAAATCTACTGTCTAAGAAGGTACCATGACAGGCTATGGCTACCACAACTCAAAAGTAATAACTAAAACATATAGAAGAAAGAAACATCCTCCGGAAGCAGGGGAGGACTCACCACTCTCTGGAAATCGAGAAGCTCTAGACCTCAACGATTTGCCTATTGAAGTTCTCTGTCTAATGAATTTGCATCATGAAATGATGCAGCACCAAATGGCGTTAGTAAGTGGAATGTACTGTATGTAAAACGGGCAAAAATAAATAGTATAGGCAAGACAATATGAAATGACATCAACTCATCAGTTACTCAATCTCATCTTAGAGTAAGGAATAGGACACTATCACATCACCATCAATCAACACTCATACCATCACATCAACATCAGAGTACTATCAACATCGAACATATGTGGGAGTTTCTCTAATCGACAACTATCACCTATGAGCCGGTGATGATACAACAAAGAGATGTCGTTGCCATATACGTCCAGTACCTTTCCGGGATAAAGGACGAGTCTATCAATGGATCCATAAGTCTATCAAGTCCTCTTTTGGGACTAAGAAAACATGCACTTTTACGGTCTAATCCTCTCATACGCTAGCCATATAGTTATATAATGAGTGCGAGTGGAGCTCACTTTTACCCATTTCGATGCTCAATACTCCTCCCATGACTTGACATGCTCATAAGTCTATCAACACCAGGACGTTTGTACATTCAGTATCTCTTATACAAGGACATCAACTTATCTTGTCATCTATCAATCCTAGGTTCATTCTTGTAATCTTTGACAACTAAGCATGTAAGATTTATACAATAGTTCAAATAATCATTTAAGCAAGTAATTCAAGTTATGATGATCATCAATTCAAGAAAATATATGTAGAATAAAAATAGTTTTCAAGGTAACATTCAAGTCTTTTACAGAAAAGACCCATCATTTTCAACTATCAACCTAATACACTCAGTAGGACACATGGGAGAACAATCCCATATTTTGGGTAGCCTTTACATGCCTGAAATGAAGATTTGTCTTAATCTTCTTCAAGAACTTGTCCCTCAACCATGAACCTTCAAGCTCTCTCTTCTTCCTCTCTCTCAGGAATATGCACTTAGAACTAGAAAATAATGGGTTTTAAAACTCTTCGTACGAATAAAAGGACTTTAAACATATTTTTGGGAGTTAGGATAGGGTGGGGAATGACCAAAAGGCCCTTCCTGTAATTAAAAGAAAATTCTCAAAAATCTTGCACTGGTCCAAGATATGCCAGGGGCACGGATCAATGTATTTTTGCCAAAATTTTCCTTCGAACGAATTTTAATCTTCCCATCAAAATTAAAAAAAAAAACATAAGTGTCAGTATGCGTTCTGTCCACGTCGCGTCAGGGGCAAGGATTGACGCTGTTTTTGAATTAATGAGCAAAAATTATTTTTTGACCCGGGACTTAAGACTCATCCCAATACTCACTCGAAAGTCTCAAACTCTCAACTATCTATCACCCTCTCTAATCTCTACATTAGAAATCAAGAATAGAACAGGCACATTAATTCACAAATAAGAATTTTAATTGAGCTATTAGGGACATTACCTTTGACATCATCGTCATTTGATACGAATAGGTGTGGGTATTTGATCTTCATAGCTTCCTCCGCTTCCCATGTAGCTTCCTCAATAAATTGGTTCCTCCATAGAACTTTGACGGAGGCTATCAACAAATTGGTTCCTCCAAAGAACTTTGACGGAGGCTATCTCTTTATTCCTTAGCTTGCAGACTTGACGGTTAAGAATTTAGACTGGAATTTCCTCATAGGACAAACTATCCTTTACCCCTATACTCTCAATAGGGAGTACCAAAGCAGGATCTCCCAAACACTTCTTCAGCATCAAGACGTGGAATATCGGATGGATCCCATTCCTTGTAAGTCTTTGTATTCTCTATTTGATTTGACCCTAATCTTGGATAGGTTTTATACTTGACAATGCTGCTTATCGGATGGATCCCATCTAGCTTGAAAGACAAGTCTAACTCATAAGCGACTTTCCCAATCCTCCTCAAAATCTGATAGGGTCCGACATAACATGGACTAAACTTCCCCTTCTTACCGAACCTCCTAATACCTTTAATGGGTGATACTTTCAAGTACACCCAATCTTCCACCTCAAACTCTAAGTCCCTTCTCCTCACGTTAGTGTCAGACTTTTGGCGACTTTGTACTGTCTTCAACCTCTCTTGAATGACCTTCACCTTCTCCATAGACTGGTGGACAAGATTAGGTCTAATCATTTCCGCTTCACCAACCTCAAACCAACCAATTGGTGATCTACACCTCCTTCCATACTAAGCTTCATAAGGGGCCATCTGGATACTGCATGATAATTATTGTTGTACACAAACTCAATCAATAGGAGATAGTCATCCCAATTCCCCTTGAAGTCGAGGACAAAAGCTCTCAACATATCCTCAAAAGTTTGAATGGTACGCTCCTCCTGTCCATCTGTCTGAGGACGGAAGGCTGTGCTCAGATTCACTTTTGTACCCGATCCCTTCTGAAAAGATCTCTAAAATTGGGAGGTAAATTGAGCTCCTCTGTCCTAAATGATAGACAAGGGAACTCTATGCAACCTCACAATATCACGAATGTATAATCGAGTATATTCCTTAGCTGTATTAGTGGTCTTGACTGCCAAGAAGTGGGATGATTTAGTCATTCTATCCACAATCACCCATATCGAATACAACTACTTTTAGGACCTCGGTAAACCGGTAATGAAATACATGTTGATCATCTCCCATTTCCACTTAGGAATTTCAAAACTTTGGGCCAATCTACATGGTCTCTAATGTTCAACCTTGACCTGTTGACAATTGGGGCATACAATTTCAGCAATGTCCTTCTTCATTCCATTCCACCAGTAGACTTCTCTCAAGTCCTGATATATCTTGGTAAAGCCAGGATTGATGGAATATATGGAGCTTTGAGCTTCAGCCACGATCCTCTCTCGAACACCATCAACATCGGGCACACACAATCTACCCTGGTACGTCAACACTCCATCTTCCCCTTTGGAGAAAACCATCATTTTTGCTTATGAACAATTTCTTTCAATTGGAAGAAGATAGGGTCTTGATCATTCTTTACCTTCACCTCTGACACTAAAGATGAAGCAGACCTATTCTGAACATTGACCCCGCCTTTATTTTTCTCCTCAATTCGCACTTCCAGTCTAGCCAATCTATGAACTTCCTTAGCCAATTCTTTCTTCCCTTCCTTCATATGGGCAGTGCTACCCATAGACAACCTGCTAAGAGTATCAACAACAATATTAGCCTTACCTGGATAGTAGAGAATGATCATGTCATAATCCTTGAGCAACTCCAACCATCTCCTCTGCCACATGTTGAGCTCCTTCTGACTGAATACGTATTGCAAACTCTTGTGGTCAGTGAACACGTCCACATGCACTCCATATAAGTAGTGGCACCAGATCTTGAGCGCGAACACCACTGCTGCCAACTCGAGATTATGAGTCGGATAGTTCTTCTCATGGTTTTTAAGTTGTCTGGAAGCATAGGCTATCACCTTTCCTCTCTCCATCAGCACACAACCCAGTCCAATTCTGGATGCATTATAGTATATCACAAAATCTTCTGTCCCATCGGGTAAAGTCAAAATAGGGGCGGTAATCAGCCTAGTCTTCAACTCCTTGAAGCTCTTTTCACATTCATCAGACCACTTAAACTTGACCTTTTTCTACGTTAGCTTGGTCAATGGTGCAGACAAGGCAGAAAGCCCCTTAACAAATCTGCGGTAGTTAGCCTGCCAACCCCAAGAAACTTCATATCTCAGTGGGAGAGGTCGGTATAGGCCAGGTCTTAACAACTTCAATCTTCTAGGCATCCACTCGAATATCATCACCCGAGACAACATGACCTAGGAAGGCCACAGACTTGAGCCAAAACTCACACTTCAAAAACTTCACATACAACTCATGGTCTTTGAGAGTTTGCAAAACCACTCTAAGATAATTAGCATGCTCCTCTTCATCCTTAGAATACACCAGGATCTCATTAATAAATATGATCATAAATAGGTCCAGATACGGTCTGAATCTCTGTTCATCAAATCCATGATAGCTGCATGTGCATTAGTCAACCCAAAGGACATGACCAAGAACTCAAAATGGCCATACCTTGTCCTAAAGGTTGTCTTTAGAATATCACTTTCTTTCACCTTCAACTGATGGTAACCCGATATGAGGTCTACTTGGAGAAGCAAGAAGCACCCTGAAGTTGGTCAAATAGATCATCTATCTTGGGGATAGGATACTTATTTTTTATTGTGACCTTATTCAGTTGTTGATAGTCTATACACATTCTGAAAGACCTATCTTTCTTACGCATGAATAGAATAGAGCACCCCAATGAGAAACATTAGGTCTTATGAAACCTTTCTCTAGAAAGTCTTTCAACTACTCTTTCAGTTCTTTCAATTCAGCGGGGGTCATTTGGTAAGGTGAAATCGAGATAGGCTGGGTGTCAAGGAGAACATCAATCCTAAAGTCAATCTCCCTGTCAAGAGGGGCTCCAGGTAGATCATCAGGAAAACACTTTGAGAAACTTATTCACAATTGGGACTGACTCAAGAGTAGGAGACTCAACATCATCAGACTTAACTCGCATAAGGTGATAAATACAATCCTTAGAGATCAACCTTTTGGCTCTAAAATAAGATATAAACTTGCCTTTAGGTGCAACAGAACTCCCCTTCCACTCTAAGACAGGTTCATTAGGAAATTGAAGCTTAACAATTTGAGTTCTACAGTCAACAGAGGCATAATAGGCGTGAAACCAATCAATGCCAAGTATAACATCAAAATCAAACATCTCCAATTCTACCAAGTCAGCCAAGGTATCTCTATGATAAATGAATACTACACAGTCTCTGTAAATGCTCTCAGCTAAGATAGACTCACCAGTAGGAATGGAAATAGCAAAAGGTTGAAGCAAACATTCTAGAAGAATGTCGAACTTACCAGCCACATGGGAAATCACAAAAGATAAAGTGGCACCTGGGTCAAACAATCCATAACAATCAAAAGTAAAGACTCAAAGTATACTCATAATAATATCTGGTGCTGCCTCCTGATCCTGACGATTACCTATAGCATAAAGACGATTTGTCCTGCCTCTTATACCCGTTGTAGTACTCCTCTAATGATTGCTAGCTGGGGTGCTACCAAGGACTGTGCTCTATTTCTCCCTTTACCTCATCTTCTCTTCGGATACTCATACTGGAAGTGACTATTCTGTCTATAACGGCACTTATCCAGATGGAGTTTACTACACTTGTCATATGTGGCTTTCTCTTTGTTCCTTGGGTCACACTAGCTTGAGATTAAGCACCATAGGTCCTGTAATTCTGGTAACCAGAAGACTTCTGATCGTACTTTTTTGGTTGGATGGGCGCACTCGCTAGAGAGGGTGTATGATGAGAAGATCTATTCTGAAAGTAGGACTTGTCACCCTTATTCTGTCTCTATTGATTAAGCTCATACCCTGCTGATTTTGCTTTCATGTTCATCTGCTCTTCTCTATATCTTTTCTTATCCTTCTCTATCTGTTGGCCGTATACCATAATGCTAGAGATGTCTATGCCTAGGATCAACAAGGCTGCTTTGCACTCTTTCTGCACATGCCTGCCCAAACTAGACACAAGCTTCTTCATCCTTGCCTTCATGTCTTGGACCATCTTCGGAGCACTTCTGGACAACTTAATAAACTTAAGACTGTACTCATTAATGGTCATCCCACCTTGCTTCAACTTCACAAACTCGTCAACCTTCACCTCCCTAAACTCTTGGGGAAAGAAATGATCAAGGAAAGCAGATTCAAGCTCCTCCCACTCCACAGGCTCAGCATCTTCACCTCTACTATCTTTCTATTAGTTGTACTAAATGTTTGCCCCATCCTTCAGCTGGTAGGAGACAAGCTCTACTACTTCAATCTCATTGGCGTGCATAGCTCTCAAGACCTTATACATCTCATCAATGAAGTTTTACGGGTCCTCCTCAACCTTCGACCTCGTATACACTAGAAGGTTCATCTGTAAGAAGTCCCTGAGCCTGGTTGCAGCTGTGGACTCTCTTGAGCTAGAACTAGGAGCTTAGGGACCTCGACTATTTCCTGGAAGGCCACTAGCTATATAAGCATCTCTGAGGTGGGGGCTAGTTGTGGCTATGAAGGGGGAATCTGTGGAACCTCAGCAGTCCTAGCAGGTCGACCCCATCTCCTCATCTCTATCTGAATCGGCACCTCTGGTTGGGGATTCTCAGCCACTATGGCTGAGGCATCTCTCTGATCGAGAAACTATTTATTTGGGAGGCATATTTTGCAATGTCTAATGCAGGTCCAGATACGGTCTGAATCTCTGTTCATCAAATCCATGATAGCTGCATGTGCATTAGTCAACCCAAAGGACATGACCAAGAACTCAAAATGGCCATACCTTGGAACAAGACTTTTAGAGAGTTAAACTCTATTGCACGAACTCAGATAATAGAAGAAGGGTAACAGTTCATAATATTCGATAGCCTCCTACTTATGAAGTATGATGCATAATACACCCATAAACAAGAATCTACTAGACACGACTTCATAGACTCCCAGGACATTTGAACTCTGTGCTCTAATACAAAGTCTGACATGCCCCAAGAGGGTACCCTAGACGTAATTGGCACTCGGAGACTATTGCTAGTCCCCAAGTAAACCACCTAGTCTCATCACATTCGTTTAGTCAGTCGATCAACGGAAGACATTGGAGAAAGACAATATGACTATCAGTGAGCTACAAGATTACTCATCTAAAATCAATCACATGAAATAAGATTATAGAAAACTTAGTTTAAAAAGGAAAGAGGGAAAGAACCCGGCATCAACCCATCATCTCTCTGTGTCTATGAATCCTCTAAATCTACTATCTAAGAAGGAACCATGATAGGCCATGGCTACCACAACTCAAAAGTAATAACTAAAAAATATGGAAGAAAGAAACATCCTCCGAAAGCAGGGGATGACTCACCACTCTCTGGAAATCGAAAAGTTCTGGACTTCAACGATTTGCCAGCTTAGGCTCTCAGTGTATTGAATTTGCATCATGAAATAATGCAGCGCCAAATGATGTTAGTACGTGGAATATACTGTATGTAAAACAAGAAAAAGTAAATAGTATATGCAAGACAATATGAAATGATATCAACTCATCAGTTACTCAATCTTAGCTTAGAGTAAAGAATAGGACACTATCACATCACCATCAATCAAGACTCATACCATCACATCAACATCAGAGTACTATCAACATCGAACCTATCTGAGAGTTTCTCTATCCGACAACAAAGAGATGTCGTTATTATATACGTCCAA
Organism: Solanum virginianum; assembly: GCA_000787875.1. Taxonomy (NCBI): domain Eukaryota; kingdom Viridiplantae; phylum Streptophyta; class Magnoliopsida; order Solanales; family Solanaceae; genus Solanum; species Solanum virginianum. The sequence goes on from DF365329.1 coordinate 21,930, forward strand.
TACCTTATCGGGATAAAGGACGAGTCTATCAATGGATCCATAAGTCTGTCAAGTCCTCTTTTGAGACTGAGAAAACATCCGCTTTTATGGTCTAATCCTTTCATACGCTAGCCACATAGTTATATAATGAGTGCGAGTAAGAGTTACTTTTACCTATTTTGGTTCTCAATATTCCTCCCATAACTCAACATGCTCATAAGTTTATCAACACTAGGACGTTGATACATTCAGTCTCTCTGAGACAAGGACATCAACTTATCTTATCATCTATCAACTCAAGGAATTAGGGATGTTCGCTTAAGATTCAAGTTCAATCTCTTAAAGACTCTAGGGATCTCACTCATCAACTCAATTTCATCAACATTATCATCAACACTCTCTCAATTGAAGAACCGGACCATAACAACCAAGCTCATTTATAACATTGACGCTCTAGACATCAACCCCTAGGTTCATTCTTGTAACCTTTGACAGCTAAGCATGTAAGGTTTATACAATAGTTCAAATAATCATTTAAGCAAGTAATTCAAGTTATAATGATCATCAATTCAAGAAAATATATGTAGAATAAAAATAGTTTTCAAGGTAACATTCAAGTCTTTTTCAGAAACGACCCATCATTTTCAACTATCAACCTAATACACTCAGTAGGACACATGGGAGAACAATCCCATGTTTTTGGTAGCCTTTACATACCTAGAATGAAGATTTGTCCTAATCTTCTTCATAAACTTAACCCCTAACCGTAAACCTTCAGGCCCTCTCTTCTTACTCTCTATTAGGAATACACACTTAGAAATAGAAAATAATGTGTTTTGAAACCCTTCATACTAAAAAAGGACTTCAAACACGTTCTGGAACTTAGGATAGGGCGGGGAGTAACCAAAAGACCCTTTTCATAATTAAAAGAAAATTTTAAAAAATTTTGCACTGGTTCACGATGCGCCAGGGGCGTGGACCGGTGTATTTTTCCCAAAATTTTCCTCCAAATGAATTTTAATCTTTCTGTCAAAATTTAAAAAAAAACATAAGTGCCAGTCTGTGTTCTGTCCGCATCGTGCTAGGGTCGCGGACTGACACTATTTTAGAATTAATTAGCAAAAAATATTTTTTGATTCGATTGCTCTAAAATCAGGTCGAGGCCATTTTCCCACTAAATTTGTTGAGCTGACCGCAATTCTGGTCTCGAATTTTCCATCTAATCTTGAAAAGACACGTTATGCGCACAATTACATTCTATAGGCATTTCAGTAATTTCGTGGGGTGTTACACTTCTTTTTCAAGAAGATATCGAAAATTTATAAGGTCCTATAACTCTGTTTAATTATTTAAAGTGTTATTTTTCTTTGTAGGATTTACCGACCAAGAGAAATCGCTCCCAATGTTTTCACTATCAAGTTTAGCAATTTAACCTTAATAGTTATATATACACACACACACACATACACACACACACACATAAAAGATCCACTCAAGATTTACATATTCTACTAAGTTTAGAAAAAGGAAGACTGTAGCCTACCTGTAAGCTGATCACGCGCGTTCCTGATCACTCTGTCGGTGCTTTACCCTTTCGAACAATCTCATAATGTTGTCAAGCTATTAGAAATAGAATCACAACATCAATACGATCATTTTGACATTAAAATCATAAAGAATGAATTTAAACCAAGTTTAGGGCTAAAAAGCAAAAAAGGTGAGACCTGCATTAGAATTTCAAAGCAAAGCCTGTATAACAATCCTTATACGTAACTGAACCTGTACCTCAAATTCAGGGTCTACTCGATGTGTAAAATAATGCAAAATA
>DF365326.1:3901-14784 GCA_000787875.1 Solanum virginianum
AAATTCTCTTAGACATTTTCACCATCAAGCACGAATGGAACGTCCAGACTCAATTAATTCGAAACGTTTAAACACTTTGACAATCAGTCTCTCAAACTCAAGAAGGAAACCATCAAATCCAATGGAGAATAGGACCATCGATACATAAGACTCTATATACAACTCTCAAGCTTAGGACCTCATCTCAACTCCGCTCCTCTTCATGGTACTATGCCTCAACAATTTTAAGGCTTATTGCCTCTTACTCACACCTCTACCTAATCACGTCTTCTTATTCTATTCAACCCTACTTTTAAGACTCAAGGTCTTATTCACAAGATGATCATATTTCTGCAAAGCTAACCCTTAATACTCAGCACTTAACTTCCACAGGGGCTTCTGTTAAAAGATCACTAGTCTTCTTCACTACTTCACTACTCTTCCTTGAGCACTTATTATGATGTTGTCACTAGTCTATCATTGATACTCGTATAATAACAACCACGAATTCAAGCCTATCACTCTAACCACTTCAACTATACCTTAGAATTTTCAAGCCTACTTAGCACTTCTACCTGTACTATTTAATGAGTTCTCACTCAGAGCCACACCAACATACTCTTACATATCTACTACTCATCATAACGTTTTATCTCTATCCTCCTTCCTATATCTATCCCTATAGGACACAAGTTTAACACCAATATCATAATAAGAATACACTCACTCCTCCACACTACCCTTACTCTCAGTCTACTACCATCAGCATCACTATTTGAACCTAGAGGAACTCATCATCTTCCCCTTTGGTAAAACCTCAACTACTACCTCTCCATGCAAAATAAGCATGAATACCATCAAGAACTCAAATAATCAGATACTCAAATACACATTCTCAAGGATAGACTTCGAATATAATATCTAGAGTTTAAACTTTATCTGCAACATCATTATTAGGCATGAATACTAACAAGGACTTGCATTCTCAAGTATGCAGAGGCTCAAAAGGAACATCAACTCGAACATAGAACTCAACTCCATTATCACAATTCAGGAGTACTCCTCTCTCATCATTTATAACTCGTCTACTATCGTTAATACTTCTATCAAGACTAGAAAGCTGGATTACTCAAAGAGCTTGGAACAAAAGATCATTAGCATGATTCAATCGAGAAATCTTATCTGAGAACATTCATAGATTACAATCTATCTCATCTATCAAGACTTATTCTGAGTTTATAAAACTATACATAGTGAAAAAATCTAAGGTCATAGCTCCTTCAACATAGGATTGGAAAATCTTGGATTCATGGGCTTAGATCAAGATTAATGAATAAATTTATCGCTTCTCATCCTCAAACCTCAGCATGAATGGAAATCAACATGATGTGCATGAAACTAGGCCATAGGTACAACAATCATACACTAGAAAGGAATAGAGTATCAACTCAATTGAAGGGTAAAGACCGTATGATATGGAAAAGAGTTGATACCTCATTTTAATCAGCCTATCACTATTGACGACTCAAGACCTACTTTATTTTATCATTTCATCATCTCCCCTTTGGCTATCATAGTGCTCTCTCTAAATTTGGGAATCAATTTCCTCTACTAGGTTATAAGTATATACTTCCACTCGATCAAGGAATCACTACCCACAAGAATATCTTAAGCTCTTCTGTTATGCTATAGTTGCATATATACAACTAGCCACTCAGACTCTTTTCAATAATGTCACTCTTAGCTCCTTCCTGTCTATATGGAAATCTCTATATATTTGTTATTCTTATGGCGCACATAATGACTTCCACAACTTTTACAATCTACCTTTCTATTTTTGCCTATAGACTCCCAACTCTTGTTGCTTGCATAAACTCATTTATACAAGACTTAAACTGTCATGGAAAACTCATCATCATTTATCTATATGCTCCAAACAACTTAGCTAGTCGTGATGACAAGGATTACTTACATCAACCTACTCCATATTGATAACTCGAATATACTATCAAGGTTCCTATAGTCGTCATAACTTACAGCTTCACACATCTTTACATAATCATAGATACATATCTCAAGCCTCTTCTCATCTATTGAGTTATTCTTATCTCGCTCGTCTTACCTAAGGGGCATTTGTACCCTGGCAAAGCCTCACTTTCCTTATAATTTAGCATCTTCATACACTATGGCAAGCCTCTTAGACAAAATCTCCAACTAAGACTATCACTCTTATAATACTATCTCCTCTTTTGTACTACTCCTCAAAATTCAAGCTTAGGGTCTAGTACTAACATGTACCTTTATCACATATCTCTCTAACATCACACCAATTTACAACTACTAGCAAAGGATTTAGGGAACATAAGCCCATTAAAATCTCATAATGAATATTCAATCAACACATCCCTTCCTCCCAACTCACTTCCACTCACTTATCCAGTCATATCTCCTTATTTGACTAAGCTCATAACTTGATGAGTCTCTACAATAATAAGCCTAATTTAGATTTATCACATTGAAAACACTTTTTTCCCTTATTTGACATCTGTACTTTACCCACAATAGTATAATTACTACAACACTACAACATAACTTTCTTCTAGTTTAAACACGTTTTATCACATTCTAACAATACTCTTCCTCTATACCTCATCATGATCACTACTAGTACTTACAACTCCTTCATCCAACTTGTGGTAATCGACTCACCACCTCATTACTTACCTAATAGATACATAACTTTAACTACAAGACTCAATCAATCACCACTCTCACTAACCAGTCTCCTCCTCTCCCACATCATCTTTCTAGCTCAGGGGTAGCAACTCTACTTATGATTTTGCAAGATCTCAAATCTTACTCTTAGTTGATAACATTAAGCTTCTTGGAAACATAAGCTTTTCTCTCATAGATAATATCAAAAAAAAGTAAAGACTCAACTTATACCTATCACAACATCCAAGAGTGTTTCTCTAAGCTGGGCAACTACTGTGGCACAGAACTGGTCTATGGCCTCGCTCGTGCTAGGAGTAGCATCTCTCTAATTTCCTCTAATTGGTAGTGTAGATCTTGTGGATGGAGATTTGTTAACTTGCCTTGGACAATCTCTCCAAAAGTGACCCGCTTGGCCATATTTGAAGCAGTCGTCGGTGCCCAATTAACATCATCCCAAATGAAGTTTGCCATACCTTCCACATGGTGGCTTACCTTTATGTCCTAGAGTAACTCTCCCTCGAGGTGGAAAATTACGAACCTTGAAATACTGGTCTCTTCTCGGCCTTAAATTATATCTACTGTCAAATGTGGGTGTACTCACTAGTGGTGGCATATAATTTTGTAGGGTGTTACACGCACTTTGTGGGTAACTTGACCTAGATAGATCCACTATTAAAGCCCTTTTATAGGAATAATATAATCCTATGATGACATATAGTTTAGAGACTATGTCTTTATATAAGGACCCCTTGAGTCTAGCCCCTACCTTAAGCATCAATCGGTGCTAAGACTAACTCTAGGAAATACTTGAAATAATCATAGATTTAATATAACATGAATAACTTGTAAAGACTTGATAACATGGCATGAGCAGTTCGTTCATATTAATAACTTGTAAAGACTTGATAACATGACATGAGTAGCTCATTCACATACCTTACATGGGCATATACCTTATACTAGAGGGTAGAAAACAATGCATGAACTTGACCTTATCTAGTAGGTATTGCATTTCACATGAGGATAGAAACTTATAATATGCTTGACCGTACTAGTGAGATTAACTTGAACATGAGGGTAAAGTAGTGATTATACTTGACCCCTCAATTAGAGAAAATTGGCTCACAAGAGCGGTAGTGTTATGGAATAAGGGCTCAACTTGTCATTTGTAAATCATAGAAACCTTTCATGAGTTCAATACATGCTTGGGAGCCTATAATTATCATGAAATCACTTGACTTACTAATCATGCAATAATTAATCTTTAACTTGAAAATCCTTGTCATGTAGTTTATCAAACATGGTGGGTATTTGAAAACATGTACAAACTATGCAATTTATAGAGTAACAACCATAAGAGAGTAAAATCATCCATTTTAGAGTAATGTAAATCAACCCACGAACATAGTAGTAAAACCCTTATTTTTGGGTGTCATGAAATCTATCAAGTATTCACAATGTGACATAGTTTCCATTGTACATATCATGGATAGCTTCAATACTTTCAAATCAACTCATGGAATAAACTTTCAATCATAATTATACATAATAACTCAATATTTTATAAAATCAATAATAACTCATGTTCATAATGCATAGAAGGGAATACCAATGAATAATACACCTTGAAATCATGCAATTTTTATAAAATAAGAAGGTTGTGCTCGATGGGTGAAAGGACCTATGGATAAGACCCATAAACCTAAACTTGGAATTTCTTGATTCAAAGTTGGAGGAGACTTCCAGACCCCACTTGTGGGATTCCACTGGATATGTTGTTGTTGTTGTTGTTGTTGTAAAGTTGGAGGAAACTTGGAGCTTGAGTTGGGTCCTTAAAATCCAAAGTGTCCTCTTGAGATTCTTGGAATTGAATGGAGTATTGGGTGATGATTTTACAGGGTTATGAGAGGGTTTAAATGGGCATTGGACTATTACCTAAATGCCCTTTGATGAAACAACAAATCTGGGGAAAAGGTTACACTGGTCCCCATCCCAAGGGCGATGCAAACCAGGCACGCATGACCAAAATACACTATTGCATGCTCCAAGCGCGTTGCGTCATGGGTCCGCTAGGCTACTGGAATTTGTTCCCATAGTAAAAATTATTTTTTGTTGTGGGTATTCTAAAATTTGAGGACTACCCTTGTCCAACTCAATTTTGTCCCCTAAACAAGAAAATGAAGTCAAAATTTTAAAATCATGCATAGATTTTTAGATATGTAAGAAATACACTTATGGGGCATTCCGAAGAACATAAAGGGTACTACACTGATAGCAGTCTTTGATAAAAATACTCCGGATCTTCTGCAAAGAAGGTTACTTTTTACCAACTATATTTAAGAGTATGGTCCAAAATGCTACTTGCGTTGAATCATGTTTTGACCTATTTATATCATCATGTGTCGCCTCCTAATATATCTATATGTCTACTTCAAATTTTGTCCTACACAAATATTCTCCCATTGTCTAATCACTTTCTGTGGCAAGACAGGAGAATGGAAGAGCTTTTTTTTTTTAAAAAAAAAATTCTCAATAGGAAAGTACATGAAAAGAGCTTTGATAACGATTAAATGATGTGAAAAACCTTGGTTTGAATGCACTACAATATGGAAGTGCTTGATTAGATTATAACAGACACTAGTTACCGAGGTAATAATGAATCTACTTTTCCAAACCCATATAAGTGCTTCAAATTTCTCTTAATTCTCATTTATCTATTTTGAAATTTCAAACTTCTTTCGCAACTCACTTCTCTTCTTTTATCGATCATTTATGAAGCCTTTTGCAATTTTATCTCCTTTCCTTTTTCATTCTACTTTTAAACTTTCATTGGAAGGCCAGATCCTTCTTCTTAGATCAAAGGTTCTTTTACTGTTCCTAATATCATCATTGTTGCTTTGCTCTTTTAATGGCCCTATTATTCAAAAGATAAGACTTTGGGAAAAAGAGTTCTTCTTTCTAAGAGGCTAGAGGAAGGAGCACAATCCTTCTATGTTTGTAGAGATAATCCCTAAATCCTAAAACTTCAAAGGATTCCACTCATTTCCTACTGCTTGTTGAGCCTATGGTGGATTCACATCCACAAGTGGTGATAGAACATCATTATTCAGATTGTGTGCACAGGTTGCAACATTATTTGCATTGTCCTAGGGCATTCTTCGTAATGTTTTCTGGATCTCTAGATCAAAGCACAAAATAAGGAAAATAAGTATTAACTCACAAATCACTCTAATTAAACCACTCTAAAACTCATATTCCCTGGTAACGGCACCAAAATTTGATCACGCCCAAACTACACGTCCTAATTAAGATATAGGCAGTCATTGTTCAAATATAAAAATTAACAATGCTTAGGGTCGATCCCACGAGGAATATGGTCTAGAATTGGAGTAATTAAAAGTAATTAGAATACATTAATCCACTTATTTCTCAAAAAATGGGGTTTTGTTAAAAAGCAATAATTAAATCTAAACTAGAATCAAGCAGTCAAGTGAAAGTGTTGTGAAATCAGTGAGAGAAGTAACTAGGGTATTGTGCTGTATGAACTCATAACTCAATGGAGCCAGCTAATCGTAACATTTTCTAGTATGTACCATGTAGAACTGATAACTTATATTCACCTAACACTTTGATCCAAGCGTTAAGAAAATTATACCATGTGATTTGATCTATCCTGAGGTATTGCATTACATACCCTTACCTTATCTAGTACAAGCATCCCTTGATCTGTTTAGGTTAATTAGACAAGTGTAAACACATCAAATTCTATTATTTTATCCCTTTTCACATTCATTACACCCTTGATCAAGTAAGTAAAAACAAGGCGAGTTCTAACATTTACAACCATTAAAAAGCATTCATAATGAAGAGATGAATAATAAATACATGCACACTTTCTAAGGATTATGAATTATCAAGTTTTTACTTCGTTAGTTCTTCATGGTTTCTAGAACCCTAGTTCTGGATTTAGCTACTCGTGTTTGTTATAGATGAATGAATTATGTTATGGATCTGTATGATTGAACATTTACAACAATGAATTGAAGAACACAAAATCTTGAATCATCACAAAATTCACAATGTTATAACTCAAAAGAAATGTCAAATGTAATCCATAAGAACAAAGAAATTATCTCAAGTAACAAGTTCTGGATGTTCTAACTGCTCTCTCTGTTTAAGAAACCTAAAAACTATTTATAATAAGTCAAAATCAAATTCTAAATAAAATAGTAAAATTAGAATTGGGAACTCAATACACAAAGTTATGGGTTGTAGATGAAATCATGACCCATGACTAGCCATCATAGACTACACTGCTTAAAATATGTCCGCAACATATAAACTCTTCCTATGGACTATCTTTTGACTTACAGCTCATAAGAAGTTTCTTCTGGTATATCTTTAGCAATTCTTTAAAACCTCTGATCCTCAAGGCACGAACTGATGTACGACCTGTACTTGACTTATGATCTGTGGCCTTCTTTTAGTACTGGTTCAGCACATATGCATATTCTCTGATCATCAAAACACTGACATGTATATGGGCTGTCAAATGGTCTAAACCCATCTAGTAATACGTGGTTCATTGGATCTGACCAACAAAACCCATCTATGAATAGTGGAATGAACCACGACCCATAGAAGGTCTTGTAACATCTCAAACTGTAATTTATATAACTTACCCCAAAAATATCCCGATTCCTGAAATCCTGCAAAATCAACACAAAAACATATCAAACCTACTAACATTGCTTTGAGAACACACAAAATTCTAAGTTTAAAGCATCAAAAGTGCTGTATTTTTGTGGCATATCACTTATTCTCTTACGCATCTTTATATTACCTTATGAATTCTTATGATATGAACACAACACTTAGATGGGATGCCTTTGGGAATAACATTCATCATGTCATGGCTAGGCCTTAAGTCCTGACAAAACCCTTTTGATTGAATTTGTTGATGCTTCTTTTATGTTTTCGCAACCAAAGATATGCTTATGTATACTATGATACTTTTTTAGGTACCCGTGGATTTCCATTTGCCATTTCGCACCTACGCCCTAGGCTCGGGTCATGATAATTTGAGGATAACTGTTCCTTGGGGGGGGCGGGAAGGATGTGACACCCCACTTATTTGGACGGTGAAATTAATTTATACTTTTGGAATATGACTAAGGCATATAACACATTAGGAAGGATATTTTATGAACTATTTCAAGTGCACAATGTTTGCAAGTTAAGGGTGAAATTCAAGAAAGTTGCAAAATAAATGTTGGTGGAAGTTATTGTGAAGGTTGTTAAAGGATTTTGTAAACTTTTTTGTTAACTATCTCAAAACTTTTCTTCTAAAATATAAAAAGTTATAATTTACATGACCTACCCAATCAAAGGTTTATGAGTCTAATTTCTAATGCACAAAATAATTCATTCATATGGCTTCAGAATAGAGAGTTATGTACATTTTTGTGAGACTGAACACGTAAGCACCTCAAAGTAAGCTCTCCAGCTTTAGATTAGTTCAACATTATATACACTATCTTCTTAATTTTTTTTCATTTATAATGTAAAAAACAAAACAAAAATTATCAAACAACCTTCAAGTACTCCTTTGGTACTTAGATCCTCAACTTAGAAGTTTAACGGAAGTTACTCTACATCCTGAGCTCATCATCATGGTATAATTTTCTTGTTCATTTTGGCTATATTTGTTGTTGCTTCATGGATACATAATTTTAAGATCTTTATTTCAATGCATTTTGTTGAGGTAAGCTTCTTTTTACAATCCTCCTTCTTAATTTCACATCCTAGTATCATTTTTATAGATTTTGAGCCATATGGCAGTGTATTTGATATCTTTTATATGGACAAACCCAATTTCATGGTTAGTTTGGCTATTAGTATTGTTTTTCTGGTAATGGTGGATAGTTGTGATTTTTATTAGAGTTTCATTTGATGTTTTCTAGGTTGAACAACGTGAAGTACACCTAATTCTACTGCCTTGGGAGCTCGTCGCTCCTTCAAGATGTTATTGAAATACATATAATGGCTTGAGCTACTATTTATTGTCCTTATTGGACTCATTGTATGGTTGGGACTTGTCTAGTTACAAGTGTGGAATTAGTACCTTATTGATTAATTATGGCTCATTCTTGTAGCATTGTGATTTTTGCATGGTTGCATTACTCTATCATATCCAAGCTTCATACGGATGTTTAGGGTTTGGTTGAAAGGTACGTTAAGGCTCTTATTTCTTTTCTAGCATGATCCTAATGGAACAAGGTTGTTATGTCTGATATATTATCATTATTTGACATGTAGCCTTCCTCTAATGTACAAGCTACCACAACAGAATTTAAGGTCTATTAGCGATACTCCTTTCCTTGCCTAGTGATCGAGAAAAATATATCATGGTTGTATTTTGGTTAATTATGTTTAGTTGTTATTGTCATGACATTTTATCATCTAGTTTGTGCTTATGATCTTATTTTGGTCTCAGTATGTACTAACATTGCAGGATTCTAGAGCATACAAATGAATTATTATACCGAGCCTATGGGTCAGTTAAAATAAGAATATGATTTGGGTAGACCAAGACTTTAGGCTGGGTAGATTGAGCCCTCAAGCCGAGTAGACTGAGCCTATGGGATGAGTTGGTTGTACTTAAGGGGCAGTATATAGGTATGGTATCACAGAGCTTTAGATCTACATTGACTCAGAAAACAAGTATGTTCAGATAGTATAGTTTAGATATTCAATAAGATCTAGTAATGGGATAATAGGGGTATTTAGCAATTTTTTTGTATTCATTAGGACTTATAGTAAGTGTGTGTTATTTTTACCTGTCGGTCATTAAGGGTCCATGTTAGATTATTCCTTGGTATGTGATTATATTGCCTTGTTATAGGGAGATAAAGTATTATTTATCTGTGTTTCACCATGCCCTTCTTTCACTACTTACACATTAGTTTCAACATTTAGAATGACTTACATATTTGGTACATTATCATGTACTAACGCTCCTTGCCTAAAGGGCACAACATTCATGCCTGCAAGTCCTCAATGATGACTAGATAGACTAAACGGGTAACACAACTACCTATCCAGCGGACTGGTTGATCCATTTTCTCTTGGAAATTTCTAGAGTTCCAGAGGTTTATTTTGTTGTTTATAGATTTTAGGTATGATGAGATGCTGTCTTGCCTAAGCATTATATTCATAGAGACTTACAGACTAGTGTGTTGGATTGTATAGGCACTTTATTAGCCTTGCTGGCTTTTGGTGCTTATTGTTTGAAGTATGATAGTTGTTTGATATATTATTTAGTTACGTACAATATTAAGCTTATGATAATTGTTTGATATATTTTTCACTTATGTTCCTATTTTTATCTTCTATATAGAGATCATGGTTGCTTTGATGGCCCACATATCATTTATACTTTCCTAGATAGCATGATAGCCTTGATGGCCCTAACATGCTTATGTGCTAACTGGTTATTGCTTCATATAAATGGTTGAGAATAGTTGTTTTCTTTGTAGAACTGCAGTTTGGGGCCTTAATATCTAAAAATTTATTTTTAATTGAGATATACTTGTTTATTTTTGTAATTGTGTATGGTTGTCATGCACCTATAGCAAGTGGTTCAGTAAGGTCGACTCAGGCCTAAGTTGTTGCATTAGGTTCCTGTTGCACTCCTTGAGTTTGGGGCATGACAAGATGTATATTTGAGAATTGATAAAACATCATGGTGTACCTTTGTCTTTCATTTTGGATCATGACACTCAATTCACTTTGTATATTTTGAAGTCATTTCAAACGGGTCTTTATAGTAAGTTTAGGTTAAGTACCATTTTCCACCCTCAAACCTTTGGGCGAGCGTAGAGGAGAATCCAAACCTTAGAAGATATATTGAGGGCATGTTACGTGATTTCAAAGGCAATTGGAATGATCACCTATATATGATTGAATTTGCATACAATAGTAGTTACCACTCATGTATTAGAATGCCACATTCTAAAGCTTTGTAGGGAAAGAGAAGTAGGTCTTTGATTAGATGATTTAAAGCAGGTGAAGTATCCTTGTTAGGGTCAGAGTTTTTGTTTGATGTCATGATAAAGGTGAGACTTATAAAGGAAAGGTTAAAAGCTGTCCAAAGTCATTAAAAGTCCTATTCGGATGTAATAAGAAGG
>DF365324.1:921-23215 GCA_000787875.1 Solanum virginianum
TTGTCGGCCCGCGTATGTACATATGTATATGTTGTGACTCCTCTGTTGGTTCGTTGGACTTTTCTATTTCAGGTGGCTAGTCAGTAATACAGAGCAAAATCTGCCAAAATTTCTGCAAATGAATAGTGCCCACATGTTGAATTTGGCTTAGTAGTGTCGTTTGGGTGCCCCAATCGGGTATCAGTCATGGTCCATAGGTTGGGTCATGACAAAACTTGTCTATATCCTTATTCATACCATGCCACCAACACACCTCCTTCAAATCCCAATACATCTTGGCAGATCCCGGATGAATTGAATAATGAGAGTTATGGGCTTCACTCATGATTACCCTCCTAAAATTATCCACATCCAGAACATATAACAGATCTTGATCACAAAGCACACCATTTCCCCATTGGTAGAACACCTCTATTTTCTTTTCGGCATCCAATTTCTTCAATTCAACCAATGATGGATCTAGATCTTGGTTAGCTTTTACATCAACAACCGCCGAAGATTCAACCCCATTTTGAACATGAATACCACCATCATTAGAATCTGCCAACCTAACACCTAACCTAGCCAAATGGTGAACGTCCTTTGCCAACTCCTTCTTCTCTTCCTCAATATGAGCCACACTCCCTATGGATAACCTACTAAGAGCATTAACTATAACATTCGCCTTGCCGAGATCATATTGTATACTCAAGTCATAGTCCTTAAGGAGCTTTAATGATCTCTTTTGTCTGAAGTTAAGATCCCTTTGAGTGAACACATATTGCAAGCTCTTGTGATCGGTGAAAACATCAACATACACCCCATACAAATAGTGCCTTCAAATTTTCAAAGCAAAGACACTGCCACTAACTCAAGATCATGAGTCGGATAGTTATGCTTTTCCACCTACAATTGCCTTGATGCAAAAGTTATCACTTTACCATGTTGCATAAGCACACACCCCAACCTAATCCGAGAAGCATCATAATATACCATAAACCCATCTATGCCATTCGGTAAAGTCAAAATATGAGCCAATGTAAGCCAATCCTTCAAGGTCTGAAAACTCTTCTCACATTCATTCGTCCAGACAAACTTAACCTTCTTTTAGGTCAACTTAGCCAATGGAGATGCCATAGATGAGAACCCTTTAGAAAACCTCCTATAATATCCAGCCAACCCAAGATAACTTTGAATATCCGAAGGAGTCAATGGTCTAGCCCAATTCTTCATGGCCTCAGTCTTCTTCGTGTCAACCTTTATACCATCACCGGACACCATGTGACTAAGAAAAGCCACCTCACCCAACCAAAACCCCCATTTGCTTAATTTAGCATACAACTTCTTCTCCCTCAAGGTTTGAAGAACCAACTTCAAATGATCCATATGTTCCCACTCACATCAGGAATAAATGATAATATCATTCATGAAGACAACCATAAAACTATTAAGGAATGGCTAGAATATTCGATTTATAAGATCTATAAATACAGCCCGAGCATTAGTCAAACCAAATATAAATTCAAAGTGTTCATACCTAGTCTAAAAAGTTGTCTTGGGAATATCACACTCCCTCACCTTCAACTAATGATAACCGGAACGGAGGTCAATCTTCAAGAAATGGGTAGCCCTTTGAAGTTGATCAAGCAAGTCATCGATTCTAGGCAACAAATACTTATTCTTAATGGTCACTTTATTCAATTGCCTATAATTAATGCACATCCAAAGAGACCCATCTTTCTTTCTTACGAATAATATCGGAGCACCCTATGGAGATATTCTTGGCCTAATGAAGCCTTTCTCCAACAAATCCTTTAACTGATCCTTCAACTCCATCAACTTAGCCGGTGTCATGATATAGTTGGCCTAATGAAACCTTTCTTCAATAAATTGTTCAACTGATCCTTCAGCTCCTTCGACTCAGCTGGTGCCATACAATAAGGAGGAATAGAGATAGGCTGAGTATCCAGGAAAAGTTCTATGCAAAACTCTATTTCCGTTTCAGGAGGAATATCGGGCAAGTCTTCGGGGAACATATCCAAAAATTCATTGACCATCAAAACTGATTCAAGAGTAGGTGATGCGGACTCCACATCCTTGACACTTACAATATGGTAAATACACCCCTTAGAGATCGTCTTCCGGGCCTTAAGGTAGGAAATAAACCGACCTTTAAAAGTGGAGTCACTACCCTTCCATTCAAGAATGGGCTCATCCGAAAGTTTGAACTTGACCTTCTGAGATCTATAATCTATAGAGGCATATGATGCATGCAACTAATCTATTTTGAGAATCATATCAAAATCAAACATCCCAAGTTCCACAAGATATATGGAAAGGTTTTATACAACACAGAAATGGGATAACCCCAATAAACTCTATGAGCAATAACAAATTCACCAATAGGGGTATAAATTAAAAAGGGGTCCCTCAAAATTTTGGAACTCAAACCAAACTTAACAGCCAACTGAGGAGTCACTAAAATAAATTCGCATTCAGATCATGCAAAGCATAAGCATTAAAATCAAAGACTTTTAATATACCAGTCACAACATCTGGATTCCACCTTCTGTCGAGCATGTAAAGCCTAGAACCTATTGTTTCTGGTGGCACCACCTAGTGGAGCTCTTGGTTGGGCTGAGTTACCTTGAATAATTAGATCTTCTGGTGCCTTTGGACAATCAACAAGCTTGTGCCCTATCTCTCCACAACCAAAGTAAGCACTCGAATCACACAAACACTTTTTGGGGTAATTTCTCCCATACTTGTCACATCGTGGATGTAATGGCCTATGCCCCAATAGCTGCCTTGGGAGGAGGCAACCTAGTATTATCAAATCGAGCATTAAAACCTTGGCCCTATTTGAAGCGTCCAAAACCACCACCTCCAGAGTTGGAGAGCCCACCATCGAAACGAGCCCTCTTAGGATCATGCACCCTATTCACCTTAAGCTTTTCCAATTATACTTGTTCAGCATATACCATGAGCCTGGAGATATCCATTTCCCGAATAAGCATGGTTATATGACATTCTTTTATAAGCAAGTCAGAGATACCATAAATGAACTTGTGCATTCTTACACAAGGGTCATCCATAATTGCAGGAGCATACTTGGAGAACTTAGTGAACTTGAGGGGATAAACCTCACACTTATACCACCCTACTTGAGGTGGATAAACTCATTCATCTTGGCTTTCCTAAGCTCAAGTGGAAAGAAGCGATCTAAAAAGGCAAACTTGAACTCTTCCCAATTAATGACATTACCACAAACCCTCTCCATAGACTATTGGGTGTATGACATTTAAGCCACATCCTTCAACTGATAGGCATCCAATTCAAGTTTTGCTTTAGAAATAACCCCCCATAACATTCAACACCTTAGTGAGCAAATCAATGAACTCTTCAGCATCCTCATCAGTCTTTAACCCATAAAACTCAGGAGGATTCATTCGGGTGAAATCTCTTACCATAGAAGTTGGAGTGGGATCCCAAGGACATTAGTCTTCCTAGTTTGAGAAGTCACTACCTGGGAAAACATAGTAAAGGTTATACAAAATTCACCATTAGAGATAGGATCTTCCAAAGGCCCTTAAGGTTTTTGACCCTTATTAGTCAGGGTTGGTCTTGGTAGGGGAGCTCTTCCTTGAGGTATCTTCTGTAAGGGGAGCAAGGACACCATTAAGGTAAAGAAATCAAGCATACGATTCATAGCATGACATAAGACATGAGGAAGGACACAATTCTTAGAATGTCATCGTAGCCTCCAACTCATAGGCATTGGTGCACTTTATACCCATGAATAGGATTGTACTCGATGTGGCATGTTAGACTCCAAGGATTATTTACAAACCTAGTGGTCTAATACCAAGCTTGTCATGACTCGAACCTAGGATCTGGGAGTGACATCGCCAATGGGAGCCTGAGAGTCCCCAATCAAGCTTCGTAGCATCCATTCACAAATCATTGGTTTGGAAGCGCATATAAATAGTAAACACATAATTCAAAAGGACGGGCAAGTAGGACTCACACTATATGGATGTCATAGGAGAAAGGGAGTAACATGGATTCACATAACACATAAGACTATGGGGCGGGTAAGTATGACTCACTCTATGGCGGAAATACGGGACATATGATCTTCCACATCATAACATGAATCCATTATAAGCTCATAATCAAACCATAATGACATAACCATTTCATAACTATATCCATAACATAATTCTCCGAATACAACACTTAACATGTAAACATAATGAGTTCTACAAGATGTCCAACAACGCCTCTAATCATAAGATAGGATGGGGACCAAGACATGTTTTGGATTCACCCTCAAAGTAAATATCATAAACCAAGCACTATAGGTAGAGGAAAGATAGATTGTCCTTGGAAGATAGGATTCACCATGACAATCAAATCTCAAGATCCATGCTAGACATCGTACAGTGGATGAATATATTCCTCGATCCCTACATGGTTAGATCATGTAGGCAAAAGTTGCATTAGTACATTTGAATTTACTACGTATAAGGGCATACAATGCATATGAACTCATTAAATCGACGTTCAATGTTAGGTAACAAGTGGAAAGCACCATATGTCAAGAGAATAGAATATCAATATGTCATGAAATGCATGATACATGGACACGAACATACTTCATATATAATAAGGATGGGACCGTAATCAACATGACACCAAGTGATCTATAACCTAGAACTCTGTCGCCTCCCCCACAATGGATAAAAAGGTGACCTACTTACCAAAGGTAGATCCTTAACATACTTCTTCTTCTTTCCTCCTTGGGGCATAAACATATACCTATGTTAGGCACATAGTTCAAGAGAGGAGTATGTACCCTTAGGGATAGCCTACCCTGCCTCTAATGCCATCGGTGCAAGGTCATCATCCCATTAGAATACATACATATATATATACATATATATATATATATATATATATATATATATATATACATGCTTGTAAAAGAGGCATAAGACTTTCAAATCGTTTACATGTATTTTTAGGCTTAAAGGCCAAATCACATTCTTTATAATATGCATAATAAGCTAAAAAGCCAAAACATTCTTCATGAATACTTTTTCATGCATAGGAATAGTTCCTTTGGAGCACCTTCTTGAGAAATGATTATGAACCCTTAAGGATAGTCCACCCCGCATCAAACCTTAATAGATGTTCTCTTAAACATAATTGCACAAATACCCATAATTGCTCCTTGAGCCATAATCTTAGACATATATGATCACATTCTTGTCATATCCATAAGCTTATCAAATTTATATACATAAACATAATTAGGTCTTGACTCATTTCATAAGCTTTATAAAAGCCATAGTCATGTATACATATGCCATTAATAAGGTGAGATTAACATGAGTAATAGAGATTCAAAACTTAAATCATAAATACATTATGAAATTCAAATAAAAACATAAGTAGAATTCACATTTAAATCTTAACATAGACTACTCATGCACAAATCAAGCTTTAAAGGGAACATGCACTTTCATAACATCATAACTTCATAACTTCAATGAATTTCATCATATTAGGGCGTATTCACTTTAAAATCAACATTAAAACATAGCTCATACATCAGTTCAATTTAATAAACAATAATATTGAAAATCTATATTTTAAGTAATCATAAATTCCATGAAAATCACTTGAAAAGAGTTTGTATCTTCTTGGTTGAAAGGGTCCAAGAATCAAAATCTACATACATTAGCTATTAAAGAAAATTCAAGAAGGAATTTGGTGAAGAAAGACCCTTTCCATGATCCCCAAGCTTAATTCCTACTAGAGTTCTTTGAGAGATACCAGAGAGAATTTTTAAATGTGAGGAATGAATTTGAATGAGAGGAATAGAGTTTAGGTCATTAGGAAGCCTTTAGGTAGAATAGGAAATCATAAGAGACCCTTAGAATAAAACCATAATTATGAAAATGCCATTAATGAAATGAGTTAAAAAATTGAAAATCAACGCCTCAGGTAGGACTATATGGTTCGTGACACATCACACTACCGTATACTCATCTGCGAAGCCATACTTGGAAAAATTATACTTGACAAAAGTCCAAAATGATAATTTATACTTAGAAATTTTAAATGTAATCATCCTTACGGGAGGCCATATGGGCCGTGTATGGTCACATGGGCCTTGACACTACCCGTACACCTTCCCTTAGAAAAATTTGCATAATGAAGTTACTAGACGGTGATTTCATACTTAGAAAAATTTTACTCCAAAAGCCATATGGAAGGCCACACAGGCGGTGTTCTTGGCCGTATCACCACACTTGGACTGAAAACTATGGGATTTCAAGCTAAGGCCACCACAAGGTCTGTGAGGTGTCACATGGACCGTGAGGGGTCTATGTGTCACATGCCTTAGTTTAAATCACCACTTTTAAGGGCCAAATACCCTCAAAAGGCCAAGGTCCACTCCATGGAGGCTCCACACGAGCGTGTGACCTCACACAAACCATGAGAGCTCCCATGTAGCGTCACCTTGGTCCAAAAATTTTTGAAACCAAAATTTTAAAGCTCCAATGAGATCATACACTGTTTGGATCCTTACATGTAGCTTGGAAGATTCTAGTCGAAGAATACTGACCTGTTGTTGAACAATACTAAGCCATTGCCAAAAATGGATAGAGGTTGTCTAAAAAAATTGAATATCACTGAAAAATAGTAGACGTCATCGAAAAGTAGTAGATATCACAAAAAATAGCCTATCATACTTTTGCAAGATGAAGAAATACAATTGAAGGGCAAGGCACAGTAGGTACATGTATGTTACCCATAACATAAGTGTTAGAACCCGTCTCTTTGCACATTGGACTAGTTATGGCAATTTGGAGCCCAAGTGTCATTATTAGAGAATTTAGGACTCAAGAGACCTTTTTGAAAAATTTGGGATTAAAGTTGAAATATTTCAAATAGGTGTATGTGTATAAATCCATGTATATATACATGTGCACATATAAGACTTCTTTAAATTTCTAGAACAAATTGTCTTCTTATCAAAGAAAAAAAATCTAGAGTTATTTAATTAAAAGTTGGGTCCACTCAAGTGGTGTTACAATTTGATTGGAGCAAGTGTAAGGTTGAGGGGACCAAATTTAATTATATATACATGTGGGTATAAGGTTTCGCTTCATTTCTAACTTCTTCTAATACTTAGACAAATTTTTTTTAAAAAAACAAGATCATGCTCCCAGCTGCAGCCTCAGGTTGCTACAGTGAATTAGTAACAATTCACTTTCTTTGATTCAACAATTATTTTGATGCTACAAGTCTCACATATTGAGTCCCCTAAGTAGCGTGGAGGTGTTAATTGAGTGAGAAAACCCCTTCTTCTACGACTTTGGCGATTTGGGTCCATTTAAGGGCTTTACAAGGTAAGGTGATTTCTAATCTTGTTCTATGTAAAATAAAGAGTGTATGTAAGTTGTGGTATATTAAATTGAAGGAAAATCTTGAAAGGATAGCTTGATAATGTGAACTGTGAATATAGAGGTTAGGGTCGGAATTTAAGATATGTTTATATGTAGTATTGTATTGTTTTGAAATCATAAATTTATGTTTAAATGGCATGAAAATAACCCTTGTGGGGTGAAAGAAGTATTGGACTATGTTTATATGTATATGTGGGAAGCTTGGCCGAATTGGAGTCCATGTGTGTATTAACTGTTATGTTGTAGCATTGGAAATATATGTTTGACATTTAGTTAATGTAATATAGCTTTGGAGCATCAAGGGGTGCTTGAATATGATATACATGTATACTTGGTATGCTGCCCTGTTTTGTAGTGATGAGAAGAATGAGGTTCTTTAGTGAAATTTGTGTAGTTGTGGCATTGGTAGTACTTGTCAATGTTGTTGTTGTTGTTGTGTTGATTAATTGGAGCCGAGATGATTCTCGGGGCAGCCTATATTCTAGGGGAAGGGCTGCCAAAATTTTTGTAAAAGAATTGGAATATAAAGCCAAGAAGGCCTTTAACTAATCATTTAGCGCTATCATGATTTGTTTGTAGACATTGAACATCCAGAAGTGTAAGTTGGAGCGGTTGTGTTGGGGGTTAGCTTGGAGAAGGAATTAAGGTATGTAAAGCACTTTGTCCCTTGGCATAATTTGAGTAAACATAGTTAGCGTTATAAGTTCGAAAGATTCCTTTCCTTTTACAATGTAGACTAAGTATGTTTCTTCTAAATCAGCATGACACCTTTATATGCAGATTTCAGTAACTTTGGCAAAATTTATAAATAATATTTGGATTCCAGAAATGAATATTTTACATATCATTGGATTGATGGAACTGGTTTTTATGCATTTGATTCCCATGACTCTATTCGTGCATATTATAACCTCATTCACCGATTCCCGGGCTGATTATTATCATGCATATTATACTATATATATTCTGAAGTAGGCTAGATACGGTGGGTCGGTTTGCCCATGGGCCGACTTTGCTTAGTTTGGAGCCATAAAGAGCTGGGCTTTGGATATGTTGGCATTTTGACATGTGAGTACTGGGCCTTGTTCGCTCCGGCTCACGTGAGTGCTGGGTCCTCGGCTCACTTATCGGCATGATATCCTCTCTGTATTATGATACGTGAGTGCTCGGCCACAGTTCGGCTCGGCTCACCTATCCTACATTTTTGATTTATGTCAGAGACTTTGGGGATTTGAACTCTCTGGTGTTATGTTGTGTTATGGTGCCATCAACGGGCGGGCGACCATATTTCCTGTGCCCTATGCATGGTCTGTATTTTTGGAAAGTAAGTATTTTGATATTTTGGTTATGTTTTAAATTACTATGATTCTGTTTCAGTTACTACTCTGATTTACATTCTATACTTCCTGCTTTACATATTCGGTACGTATTTCATACTGACCCCCTTTCTTCGGGGGCTGCGTTTCATGCCCATTGTTGACCCACCAGCTTAGGACCTCCGTCTGCGATTTGAAGTGCTCCTTTACTCCGGAGCCCATCCTGGTGTATATATATATATATGTATATTTTAGTCTATTGCATTTTTATACATCAGTTCTGGGTATGACGGGGGCCCTGTCCCGTCTTATGGTTCTGTTTGTCTGGTTAGAGGTCTGTGGATGCCTGTGTGTATAGGATTTGGTCGTTTGTATGATTCTATATGTATATTATGTATATTGGGCGGTTTAACCGCAGCGGTGACCTTGTCGGCATGCATATTTATATATATATTTGTACTATTTGTTGGGATGTTTCGTTATGCAGGTGGGTAGTCAGTAAAACAAAGGAAACTTTGCCGAAATTTCTGTAAACATGTTGGTCTCTATAATTGGAGTCTGGCTTAGTCGTTATGTCTGGGTGCTCAATCGGGCACTAGTCACGGCCCACGGGGATGGGTAGTGATAGAAGTGGTATTAGAGCGCAGTTCGTCCTCGGAGGGTCCACAGACCGTGTCCACTAGAGTCTTGTTTATTGGTGTGTTGTGCACCACATCTATAAACAGGAGACTATAGGGAATTTAGGATGTTAATTTTTTTTTCAGATTTTAGATCATGCGTTAGAGCGGTGTTAGTAGGATGACCCTTTTCTGACCAAATGTTTTGTTTTCAGCAATATTTCCGAGACAGATCATAGTTTCCCAAAAAGGAAATCCTTGTGCAGATTCAAATCTTCTCGAGTTCCAAAAGATATCTCATACTGGTATTGGAAGACTGTTATGTTTTCCAAAAAGAAAATCCTTGTGCAGATTCAAATCTTCTCGAGTTCCAAAAGATATCTCATACTGGTATTGGAAGTGTAGCTCATGGAGTACAAAGAGTGAACTCTGGTGGATTTAACAATGGTTCTGGGAATCTAGTAAATCCAAAAAATGTTAGTTAAGGGATCGATTATAGTCATCCATTGTTCTTGAGTCCTATTGATATCAGTGGGGTAAGTCTCAATTCTTCTCAATTACTTGGTATTGAGAACTATGCCTTGTGGAGTTGCTCCATAAGATTAGCACTGCTTGGTAGAAATAAAATTGGTTTGATTGATGGTTCTAGCAAAAACCAAAATGTAAATGAAGAGTTATGGAGCCAATGGGAAAGAGTTAATGCTATAGTTCTCTCTGGGCTATTAAATTTAGTGTCGAAGAGTCTGCTTGGAAGAATAGCCTTTGCTACTTCTAATATAGTGTAGGGCAGGACTTAAGAGAAAGATTTGATGGAATAGATGACTTAAGAACTTTTAATTTGCACAAGAGAATAGTACTATGCCAGGCTTAACAAAAATTTATGGGATGAGTTTGATGCATTAGTCCCTTCACCCAGTAGTAACTGTGACTGTTCCAGAGGGTTTGTGGATCATTTGAATAGACAAGAGACTGTATCAGTTCCTTATGAGACTAAATGAGGAATATAATCAGGCTAGGAGTCAATTCTCCTAATGTGATGTATTTGAAAAATATTGGAAGTCAGATGGTTCACAGTGGGTCTAGTTTATAGAATAGTAATAAGTTCAAAAGGAACTCCAATGTGATATGTGTGTCCTATAAATGAAGGTCATAGTAAGGACCAATGCTACAAAGTAGTACGGTCTCTACCTGATTTTAAGTCAAGCAAAACTTTTCGTGGTGGAAATGTAACTGCTTATTGTGTGATGGGAGAGTCAGAACAAGGCAAGAAATGAAGTGTATAGTCATGCTTGTAGTCAAATCCTCATGATGAATCTTTTGTCCAATGTGAGTAGAGCCTATGCTATGATTATCTCTGATGAACGTTAGCGTGTGACTGCTGGATCCAAAGTAAATGGAGAGGTGAAAGAGTTTATAGCACTGTATGCTGGAAAGGGAAATTACTATGCAGGAAGAGGATATGATCATAACAGAGGAAGGGAGTTGCCAATCATGCTTAAAGCTAATGTGTAATGTATAGTGTTGTGATGGATCAACAAAAATGAAGCATGAAGGATCTGATGATCAGATGCTAGCAGTATAACCTTCTTTCACTCCAAATCAATATAACAGAATTTTATAAATTATTGACAAGGATGATGCCATGGTGAATATGGCGAATACAACAGATGCAGGTATTCCTATCACTACACTTTCAATGAATTGTGTTGGAAATATAAGTTGTAATATCAGTGATGCACAACAAGAATGGATAGTTTATTCTAGAGCAACCCGTCACATAACCTTTAAAATCTGCAACCTAGGTGAAGTGTGCATTAAATGTAAATGCAGATAGAAGAGTTCACCTTTCTAATAGAGAAACCACTGAGGTAACTCATGTTGGAGAACACAAGTTACATACTGGTAACAGTTTGAATAATGTCCTAGTGGTACTCGATTCCAAGTTCGACTTACTATCAGTATAAAAACATTGAGCATTAATTATGGCTGTGAATTTTTTTTATCATGCATTCAGAAATTTACTATGTGATCTTGGTATTGTTCACCAAAGCATATGTGTCTATATACCTAAGTAAAATGGTATAGCTGAGAGGAGAACATAACCATTCTCGAAATAGCTAGGTCTATCAGGTTTTCAGTAGTTGTACCATTCAATACTAGATGCCCGCAGGTACCGATGCACAAAGTAGCGGGCCATCAACTTAGGATCCCATTTACAATTTGCTACAGAACCATTCTTGAAATAGCTAGGTCTATTAGGTTTTCAGTAGTTGTACCATTCAATTCTAGGGTGGGTGCATTTGTACAGTTGTGTATGCTCAATAGGCTCCTATCCAAAATACTAAACTTTATAATTCCTTATAAGAACTAGTATATGTACCCCCATCCTTGTCCTATCTCATAGTGTTTGGTTGTTTGTGCTATGCTATTAGTTCTAAGCCTTTAGATAAGTTCACCTCAAGAGCCAGTCCTGCTATCTTGATGGCCTACTCCTCTACTCAAAAAGGGTTCCTTACTATGTGACATTCACAGTCACTTTTTTTAGGTTAGCAGGCATAAGGTGTTTCAGGAAAACATCTTTCCTTTTAAGACAATGAAAGCATTACCTAATCCTATTCTTCCGGTTCTTGAGTCAGTTCTACCAGTGTCTATTTCTTCACAAAACCCATCAAATACTTTGCCTAATCCTCACATTCAACTCCTACTGAGTCTTCTCCAACTATACTTGAGGAATCTACTCCTATAGCAACTGTACATGTACCACCTACAAGGTCCAACAGGTCAAGTAGACCTCTATTGTGACTCCAAGACTTTGTAAACAGACCTGAAGATAATGCATGCATATATCCACTAGCAATCACATCACATACGTTCATCTATCACCATCCCGTCGACAAACTTTGCAAGCTTACTCAATATTGGTAGAACCTACTCTTTGTTCACTAATATAGTTAGTAATAACATTGTGGCAATGTTAATATATGTAGGTGACATTCTGATAACTAGCATCAATTATCAGCTTTTGTGTGACCTTAGACAGGGAATTTAGAAGAAGTTCAAAATGAAGGATCTAGGAGAACTAAAATTCTGGTTGGGAAATGAATTTCTAAGATCTAGTAAGGTAATGTCACGAAGGAAATATGCATTAGAACTGATTTCTAAATCTGGACTAGGAGGAGTCAAGTCAGCCTGTACACCACTAGAAATGAACAAAAAGCTTACATTAGTTAAGTATGTTGAACAAATCAACAACAAAGATGTAGAAGGTGATGAATTTCTGGCAGATCCAACAACTTATCAAGGACTGGTAGGTAGGCTTCTATACTTTACCATGAGAAGGCCTGATCTTCCATTCTCAATTCAAGCTCCAAGTTATGCATTGTCTCAAACAATCATATGGAAGCAACATTAAGAGTGGTCAGGTATACAAAAGAAACTCCTAGTCTAGGCCTATTTATGCCTGCAGAACAAACCACTCAACTTGCAGCTTACTATGATTCAGAGAAGGGAACATGTCTGGAAACTAGAAGATCAGTTACAGGTTATCTAGTTAAGTTTGGAGAAGCACTTGTTTCTTGAATATCAATGAAAAGTTACAGGTTATCCAGGAGTTCTGTAGAAGCAGAATTTAGGAGCATGGCCACCTGTGCAACATAAATGACATTGTTATAGGACTATACCAAGAGTTGGGTGTCACTGTGGATCTTCCTATAAGTATGATATGGGATAGCAAGGCTGCGATTCAAATTACAACCAATCCAATCTTTCATGAGAGGACAAAGCACATAGACATTGATTGTCATTTTGTTAGAGACAAAATCTGCCAAGGAGTTCTGAAGACAAAGCATATCAGCAAAAGATCAGCAAGCTGACCTGCTCACTAAAGGTTTGGAAAAGCTCAACAACTTGCTGCTCGACCAACTTGGGTTGCAGAACATATTCCAACCATGAGCTTGAGAGAGAGTGTTGAGGAATAAATAACATAGCTATTAAGTTATCTAATCAAGTTAGTTAGCTAGTTAGTTAATAAATTAGTGAGTCCCATGCCATGTATAAAAGCTATAAATAACGACTACCATTTAGGCATTCGGATGGCACCGTTTGAGGCATCATACGGTAGGAGGTGTAGATCACCAATTGGCAGGTTCAAAGTTGGGGAAACTAAGTTAGTTGGCCCAGAGGTAATCTAATGTAGTTGATAAGGTAAAACACTTCCAGGAACGATTTTTAGCAGCTCAAAATCAATGGAAATCATATGCAGATAATCGAGAGGGGTGGACTTGGGAAGCCAAAGAGCAGGTGAAGAAGAAGTACCCCTACTTTTGTAGTGCCTTTAGGTAATTCCATTTCTGGCTTAACTATATGATGTGATATCTAAGTCATTAATTGGAAAAAAATGGTGTGCCATGATAGTTAGAAATAAGAGAAGAAAGAAAGGAACTCCCTCCTCCCCAAGTTAAATACATGACTTATAGGGTCAATTTGACATTCGAGGATAATGTTTTAAGGGGGGGAGGATGTTAGAATCCCTCTCTTTGCACAATGGACTAGTTATGCCAATTTGGGGATCAAGTGTTATTATTGGAGAATTTAGGACTCAAGAGATATTTTTAAAAAATTTGGGATTAAAGTTGAAATATTTCAAAGAGGTGTGTATGTATAAATCCATGTATATATGCATGTACACATATAAGACTTCTTTAAATTTCTAGAACAAATTGTCTTCTTATCAAAGAAAAAAATCTAGAGTTATTTAATTAAAAGTTGGGTCCACTCAAGTTGTGTTACAATTTGATTAGAGCAAGTGTAAGGTTGAGGGGACCAAGTTTAATTATATATACATGTTGGTTTAAGGATTTCTCTTCATTTCTAACTTCTTCCAATACTTAGACAATTTTTTTTTTAAAAAAACAAGATCATACTCCCAGCTGCAGCCTCGGGTTGCTACGGTGAATTAGCAATAATTCACTTTCTTTGATTCAACAATTATTTTGACGCTACAATTCTTACATATTGAGTCCCCTAAGTGGCGTGGAGGTGTTAATTGAGTGAGAAAACCCCTTCTTCTACGACTTTGGCGATTTGGGTCCATTTAAGCGCTTTACAAGATAAGGTGATTTCTAATCTTGTTCTATGTAAAATAAAGAGTGTATGTAAGTTGTGGTATGTTAAATTCAAGGAAAATCTTGAAAGAATAGCTTGATAATGTGAATTGTGAATATAGAGGTTAGGGTCATAATTTGAGATATATTTATATGTAGTGTTGTATTGTTTTGAAATCATAAATATATGTTTAAATGGCATGAAAATGACCCTTGTGGGGTGAAAGAAGTATTGGACATTATTTATATGTATATGTGGGAAGCTTGGCCGAATTGGAGTCCATGTGTGTATTAACTATTATGTTGTAGCATTGGAAATATATGTTTGACGTTTAGTTAATGTAATATGGCTTTGGAGCACCAAGGGGTGCTTGAATATGATATACATGTATACTTGGTATGCTGCCCTGTTTTGTAGTGATGAGAAAAATGAGGTTCTTTAGTAAAATTTGTGTAGTTATGGCATTGGTAGTACTTGTCGATCTTGTTGTTATTGTTGTTGTTGTTGTGTTGATTAATTGGAGTCGAGATGATTCTCGAGGCAGCCTATATTCTAGGGGAATAGCTGCCAAAATATTTGTAAAAGAATTGGAATATAAAGCGAAGACGGCCTTTAACTAATCATTTAGCGCTATCATGATTTGTTTATAGACATTGAACATCCAGAAGTGTAAGTTAGAGCGGTTGTGTTGGGAGTTAGCTTGGAGAAGGAATTAAGGTATGTAAAGCACTTTGTCCCTTGGCATGATTTGAGTAAACATAGTTAGCGTTATAAGTTCGAAAGATTCCTTTCCTTTTGCAAGTTGGGCTTAACTAGGTTCTATGCTCATTCTTGATATTTGTAAAGAAATTAGTCCTATTTTGATTCTTATGAACTTAAAGTTTGTAAGTTGCCAAAGTATGGAAAGTTTGATATGTTTGAATGAATATATTCTTCCAAAATTTTGAAAAGCGTCAATAGTCATAATTGTTGACAAAACGCCTGAATTGCCTTAAAAACTATTCTGAAGCATATCATAGTAGTTTGTATGATCTAGACTAAGTATGTTTCTTCTAAATCGCCATGATACCTTTATATGTAGATTTCAGTAACTTTGGCAAAATTTATAAATAAATAATATTTTGATTCCAGAAATGAATATCTTACATATCATTGGATTTATGGATTCCCACGACTCTATTCATGCATATTATAACCTCGTTCACTGTTCCCAGGTCAGTTATTATCATGCGTATTATACTGTATATATATTCCGAAGTAGGTTGGATACGGCAGGTCGATTTGCCCATGGGCCGGGTTTGCTTAGTTTGGAGCCATAAAGAGCTGGGCTTTGGATATGCTGGCATAATGACGTGTGAGTGCTGGGCCTCGTTCGCCCCGGCTCATGTGAGTGCTGGG
This sequence comes from Solanum virginianum, assembly GCA_000787875.1. Classification (NCBI taxonomy): domain Eukaryota; kingdom Viridiplantae; phylum Streptophyta; class Magnoliopsida; order Solanales; family Solanaceae; genus Solanum; species Solanum virginianum. Next base: position 16,816 of record DF365324.1, read on the forward strand.
CCTCATTCACCCTGGCTCACGTGAGTGTTGGGCCTCGTTCGCCTCGGCTCATTTATCGGCATGATGTCCTCTCTGTATTATGATATGTGAGTACTGGGCCACAGTTCACCTCGGTTCACCTATCCTACGTTTGTGATTTGTGTCGGAGACTTCGGGGATTTGAACTTTCTAGTATTATGTTGTGTTATGGCGCCATAGACAGGCGGGCGATCATATTTCCTGTGCCCTATGCATGGTCTGTATTTTTGAAAAGTAAGTATTTTGATATTTTGGTTATGTTTTAAAGTACTATGATTCTGTTTCAGTTAGTACTCTTATTTACATTCTATACTTCCTGCTTTACATATTCTGTACGCATTTCGTATTAACCCCCCTTTCTTCGAGGGCTGCGTTTCATGCCCGCAGGTACTGACCCATCAACTTAGGACCTCTGTCTGCGGTTTGAAGTGCTCCTTTACTTTGAAGCCCATCCTAGTATATATATATATATGTGTGTGTGTGTGTGTGTGTATTTTAGTCTGTTGCATTTTTGTACATCAGTTCTGGGTATGACGGGGGCCCTATCCCGTCTTATGATTCTATTTGTCTGTTTAGAGGTCTGTTGACACCTGTGTGTATAGAATTTGGTCGTTTGTATGATTCTGTATGTATATTATGTATGTTGGGCGATTTAACCACGATAGTGACCTTATCGGCCCGCATGTCTATATATATACTTGTACTGATTGTTGGGACGTTTTGGCATGTAGATGGGTAGTCAGTTTAACAAAGAAAACTCTGCTGAAATTTTTGTAAACATACTGGTCACTATAATTGGAGTCTATCTTAGTCGTTGTGTCTGAGTGCCCAATCGAGCACTAGTCACGGCCCGCGGGGATGGATCGTGACAATAAGATAGTAGAAAGCCAGACTCAGAGAAGCCTCCGAGGAAGACATGAAGATAGCAATGTGGTGAAAAATTCAGGGAGACACAAATTAGGAAACCCTAGGTATATAGGGGAAAATTTATATAGGTCCTTTCCACATTGGTGGAGTGGACCATATCATTACTCAATTTAATTTCTTTATTTTTTTTGGTCCGTTTAGCCCCTTTTGTGTACAGACTTAATTTTGTTGAAATAAAGGAGTGATCCGCCCCACTAATTTTTTTTAAAAGGCCAGTCATTGCTAGAATATGCTGGAAATTGGGTGAAATGGATCGATCTTATTTAGATATTAATAGATTTGGGCAGATCTTCTCTAGAAACTAAAGGAAAAGAAGAAAAAATTCATAGAAGACTTCGCTGGAGAAAAAAAGGCCACTGGAAAAATATATATGGGAAGTTGAGCATTTTATAGCAGCAAAACATTTCTTTTCGACATTGACATGAATTACAATTTTTTGGGAATAAAATTCAAATAAAAGTAATAATTACTTTGATATTATTTCTTACTAATCATTATTAGATTTGATAACAATAGTACTATCAGTAAAGAGCACATGTCATTCACACACATATACTACATATAAAAATTTAAATTACAATTTGTTATTTTTTAGATTGACTTGATTTTTGATTTGTTTGGGATATAATTTAATAAAAAGTAATAATTTAATTAATATTAGTTGTGATTTGATTTAATCAAAGCTTTTAACACTATAAATTAAGAACAACACAATATAGCGCACAAAACACGCAGATAATCAAGTAATCAAATATAAAATATTAATGGTAAAAAAATAGTAATTCTACCAAAATACGTGCAACCAATTATCCCAAAAAATGATGCAAAACCAGCAAAATAGGAAGAGTCATAACTAGATAAGGAATCAGAGCATTCATCCACTTTCAAACCATGTCAATAGTCATGCAAGGAAGCCGATTTCTCCATTAGACTTTTTGACAATGAAAAGAAAATCTAAGACGAAGGGAAGTACAAAAAGGTAGAAGAGGGTAAAAAGATGAAACTCACATGGATTGAGATGAGAGATAGGGCCTTGATTCTCTTTTCCCATCGAAGACGACAACTGATCAAAAATAGACAAATTAGTGCTCAGAAGCTTAGTGAAGCAAAATGAGAAGAGGGTCAACAAACCTACCTCTGACAGCTGAACATCTCATGCGATACAAGGAGAAGATAAAGGAAGTCGGTTACCCTGAAATGGAGGAAGAGGAATCGTCTGGTCGGAGTCCACAGGAGGATTGGATATGGCATAGAAATGAAAGTGAGGAGTAGGAGCAAAAATTAAGAAACTACATAGGGTTTCTTTTTATTGTTCACTAGGTCGGTGTAGGGGCCTACCTTTTAACTCCTTGTACTACTAGACCTTAATTTTGTAGGCTTTCTTGAACCTATCTGTTTTTTAAATGAAATAAAATTGGGTCACTAAACTAAAAATCTATCAAAAAAAGTGCAACCAATTATAATTGTCAAATACAAAGGGCAACAAGACAATACACTATAGAAGGTAGTTGGAGTTTACGCTCCAATGAGACATCAGTTACGGTGAAAAGCAAAAAAAGAAAAGAGTATCTGGAACATCTTAGGAAACCCTATAATCTAGGGGAATATATATATATATAGCTAAGTCCACCATGGACTTAGTTTCCTTATTGGGTATTTGGACTATTTGGGCCAACAAATATGTACCAAGTTCATTGAAATTTTTATTTAATAAAATAGAACTATGGTCCAAATTTACTTTAAGCAAAAGTAATTCAATACTGGCCTAGATGTTGTTTGTAGGTTGGAAGATTTTGGTCCAAAAATACTGACCTATCGTCGAACAATACAGAGCATTGCTAAAAATGGATAAAGGTTGTTGAAAAAAATTGATTATCGCTGAAAAATATTAGACATCACTGAAAAGTAGTAGATATCACAGAAACTAGCCTATCATACTTTTGCAATTTGAATTAGTACAATTGAAGGGCAAGGCACAGAAGGTGCGCATATATTACCCACAACATAAGGTTGTAGAAAGTCAGATTTATAGAAGCCTCTGAGGAAGACATGAAGATAAAAATATAGGAAAAAGTTCAGGGAGATTCAAATTAGAAAACCTTAAGTATTTATATAGGTCCTTTCAACATTGGTGGAGTTGACCAGATCATTACTCAATTTAATTTTTTTTATTTTGATTTTGGGTTGTTTTAGTCCTTTTGTGTACAGACTTTAATTTTGTTGAAATAAAGGAGTGATCCTCTCCAGCCTCTACTAATTTTTTTAAAAAGGCCTATCATTGCTAGGATATGCTAGAAAATATCCGAAATGGATCAATCTTGTTTAGATCTTAACAGATCTAAGTAGATCTTCTCTAGAAACTAAAGGAAAAGAAGAAAAATTTCACCGAAGACTTTTCGAGATTGACTTGAGTTACAATTTGTTTGGAGTAAAATTCAAATAAAAATAATAATTACTTTGATATTATTTCTAATTAATCATAATTAGATTTGATCACAATAGTACTATCAATAAAGAGCACGTGTCATCACGCACATATACTGCGTATAAAAAAATTAAATTACAATTTGTTGTTTTTTAGATTGACTTAATTTTTTATTTGTTCGGGATAAAATTTAATAAAATATAATAATTTAGTTTATATTAATTATGATTAGATTTAATCAATGTTTTTAACACCTTGTATAAAGAACAACATAATATACCACGTAAAACATGCACGATAATCGAGTAATCAAATAAAAATTAATAGTAAATAATAGTAATTCTACCAAAATATGTGCAATGAACTATCCCAAAAAGCAATGCACAACCAGGAAAAGGGGAAGAACAGTTACCAGAATAAGAAATCAGAGCATGCATCCATATTCAAATCATGTCAAAAGTCAAGAGAGCAAGCCGTTTTCTCCATTAGAATTTCTGACAACGAAAATAAAATCAAAAGATGAGGGGAAGTACAACAAGGTAGAAGAGGGTAAACAAACAAAATTCAAATGGACTGAGATTAGAGATAAGGCCTTGGTTCTTCAGAAGAGGTTTTTTCCATCGAAGACAACACCTTATCAGAAATAAATAAATTAGTGCTCGAAAGCTTGGTGAAGCAGAATCAGAAGAGGGTCAACAAACTAACTTTGATAGTTGAACATCTCATACGATACAAGAAGAAGATGAAGGAAGTTGGTTACCCAAAAACAGAGGAAGAGGAATCGCTTGGTTGGAGTCCACATGAGCATCGGATGTCGCAGAGAAATGACAGTGAAGGAGTGGGAGCCAAAATTAAGAAACTACATAGGGTTTCCTTTTATTGTTCACTAGGTCAGTGTAGCAGCCTACCTTTCAACTCCCTATACTAGACCTTAATTTTGTGGGCTTTCTTGAGCCCGTCTATTTTTTAAATGAAATAAAATAGGGTGAATAACCCAAAATTCTATTTTAAAAAAGTTCAAGTTATTATAATTGCCAAGTACAAAGAATAAACAGGACAATAGACTATAGAATGTAGCTGAAGTTTGCATTCCAGAGAGGCATCTGTCACGACAGTAAAGTAGAAGAGGAAAAGAGTTTTTGGAATGCCGTAGGAAACCCTATAATCTAGGGGGAATGTATGTATATAACTAAGAGCCCGTTTGATTAGTTGAAAAAATAGCATTTGAAAAGTACTTTAAAAGCATTTTTTATAGTGCTGAAATTTACTTGAAAAATAAGTTGTTATATGCTTGGATAAAAGTACGATAGTTGAAAAAAAGTTGTAGATGTGTTTGGCACATAAGTGCTGTTAAGCACTTTTTAAATTAAAAATGTTTGAAACACCCTTCAAGCTATTAACATTATAAAAATTAATATTAATTATTTTAAGATTTTTCGGTCTAAAAAATAAAATAAAGTAAAATAAATTTATATTTTGATTCAATATCAATATAAACTTATTATTTAAGTAAATTTTATATACACCATTTAGTTTTAATTTTTAAACTATATCATTTCGATAGATAATATTAAAATTTTAAGATGCCTCTTTTTTCATGATTGAAATCGAAACATGATTGAGATATTCAATTGCCAAAATAAGGATTTGAGTAGCAATAATCTACCATCAATGTCTCTCTTCTCTCCAAGGTTATTGTAATTGCTATGGCCTTATATTTATTCTATTTTATTTCTCCATTACTTTTCTTAATTCTTTTTTATACATTATCAATATAAGAAAATTTGCAGTATATAAAAAAAAAAGACAACCACCGAGAATCTTGAAAATTTTGACCTAAGATGAAATTTTTGCAGTAAAAACTAATGAAAAAAATAGTAAAAGTTACATTAATTAAAGTGGAGGAAGAGAACCCAACCTTTGTCAAGAGAGACCGCGGCGAGAAGAGCAGCAACGAGAAGAAGCAGCAGCGAGAAAAACACTGTTGGACCGTGGTTTCGCAGACCAGAAGAGCGCTGGGCTATGGTTTGAATTGAAATAACGAGAAGGGAGAGAGTAGTTAGAGTTACTTTAGTTAAGGATATTTTTGAGAATATGACAAAAAAATATTTAGGGTAAATAGGTAAATTTTTTAGTCAAACTATAACAACTTTTAAGCTAAAAAATAAAAAGTTGGAGGGGTGCTGCTTTTAACTTATTTTAAGTAAATTTTAACTTTTTTAAAGTTGTCTTTGAAAATTGTCAAACACTTTTATAAGATAAAAAGAGCTTAAAAGTAGGTTTGACCAGCTTTTAAGCTAAGCCAAACGAGCTCGAAGTCCACCATGGACTTAGTTTCTTTATTGGGTATTTGGACCATTTGGGCCAACAAATATGTACCGGATTGAGTGAAATTTTTATTTAATAAAATAGTGCTATGGTCCAAATTTACCAAAAATATTAATTCAACATTGATCTGGACATTGTTAATAGCTTGGAAGATTCTAATAGAAAAATATTGACCTGTCGTCAGATAATATTGAGCGTTGTCAAAAATGGATAGATGTTGTCGAAAAACATTGAATATTGCAGAAAAATAGTAGATGTCATTGAAAAGTAGTAGATATCACAAAAACTAGCCTATCATACTTTTGTAACTGAAGCAATACAATTGAGTGGCAATGCACAGAAGGTGCACGTATGTAACCCACAACATAAGGTAGTAGAAAGTCAAATTTAGAGTAGCCTCCGAGGAGGATATAAAGATAGCAATGTGGCGAAAACTGTCACGACCTAACCCAATGGGTTGTGACTAGTGCTCGATTGGGCTACCCGAATCCGAATACCAAACCAAATTCTAATCAATGTATTATTTTTTTTTCAGAAATTTCGGCAGAGTTTTCTTTGTTTTACGGACTAACCCAAACCCTGCATGCAGAAAAACCCAGCATACACAGCATATATATATATATATCTGCGGGCCGACAAGGTCACCGCTGCGGTTAAACCGCCCAACATACAAAACATACGTACAAAGTCATACAAACTATC
>DF365323.1:6741-26516 GCA_000787875.1 Solanum virginianum
ATCGAGCTTTCGGATTATTCTTAAGGTAGCTGCTTATGTCTTCAGCAGACCTTCAAGGAATCCATTATTATGTTATGTTCTATTTGAAAACTAGACATCTGAGACATGTATTTTATTCGAGAATTCTGTAGTTAGAGGCTTGTACATGTGACACCAGTCCTCGGGATAGTTGTAGTTTCGTATTCATATGATTAACTGTCGTATTAGTCTATTCATCTTTCGCAATTATTGTTATGTTTGAATTAGTAAGTATTAGGCTGACTCGCCTTGGTGGGTTTGGCATATGATTAACTGTCGTATTAGTCTATTCATCTTTCGCAATTATTGTTATGTTTGAATTAGTAAGTATTAGGCTGACTCGCCTTGATAGGTTAGGTGAGTGTCATCACACCTGAATTTCGGGCCGTGACAAATAACAATTACATATATCATGCAAACAGTTACTATGTAATAAGAACGATCCAATATAATAAAAATAAATATCTCTAACCCATCACATATGATTCATATACATATATTTTTAATTGAAAGATAAAGCCTCTACATTTAGTTAAGTGGCAACATAGTAGAATAACATGTGGCAACTTTAGTATAAAATAGTTAATTAGGTAATAATTAGTTATTGATTTTTAATATTTTTAAAAATTAAATTGTAAAGAAACATTTTAAAAGTAAAAAAATAGTTATATTATTTTCAAATTTGAATTTAAAAATATTAAATAACTATATATTTTTGAAGGAGACCTATTCTATTTAAAATGGAGATTAATTGGTCACTGTTTAGATCTCTACAAAGATAAATACTTTTTCCTTTAAATTTGGAAGTGAATTTAAACTATACAAAAAAAATATATTCAACATAATTAACTAAGAAGATAAGGTTAATATGACAATTTTTATTACAATGAACTCTTCTAACTAAACTATCCCACTAACTTTATTTTTAAGTTTTATGCACTAAAAATCACCCCATCAAAATATTAGTTTTTTAAAAAATTATGGCAGTTCCTCTATTTTAGCAATTTATAAACAAAAATTAAATATAAATTAAAAAAATTTAATTGCTTTAGCTTCGCCGTACTTTTATTCTTTGATTCAAAACAATTTTACAAAACTTTAATAGATACATTATATAATTACTTTTAACTATTAATAACAAATAAAATATTTATAATTTTTCTTTGTATATGAATTTATAAAAATAACTACAGTTTTTTTAATTACTGTTTAATATAACATAAAAAATTAAATTGATAAGGACTTTTTAAAACATATAAAAAATGGAAAAAAACTGTAATATTTGCTTAACAAACGGAGAAAAACAAGGTAAATAAATTAAGCACTAATTATTTTTCCTTTTGTTATGTTTCTCTTTATTGATTAAAAAAAAAACAAGAAATACTTTTGAATGCATCAATTGATTCATTTTGTTGTCCACTCTATGTTCTATGGGTTTATCTTTCATATTGATCGACAAATTACATGATGTTCAAATTGTGAGTTTTTGATTAAATAAATTATTATAGACATCAATATATGATTAATTTTTTCATCAATTGTCTTGCATTCGATATTATTATAATATTCAAGTAAGACACATCGCTCAAGGAATCAAACCTCCATTAGTGAGGGATAGTTACTATGACGATGAATGTTTAATCAAAGAATTCAATACTAATGCAAAGGCTAATATGATGAAAGTAATGGTAAGTTATGCCACTTTGCATGAACTCTTTTTACGAAAATATTATTTTTATATACAAATATCTTGAAATTTTATGTTGTTCTATTTTGAATAATTATCAGTGAATTGAAAAAGAGAAGGTATTAACAGGGAAGAAGATGCAAATGCAGCAGCCGGCGGCTAAAGAATTGTAGCGGAAGATTCATTGACTGACAAAATTAGAAATTTAGTTAGAGGTGTTCAATATATTTATATATATAACCATAAATTTTGTACAATATTTATATACACTAATAATATAATTTTTTGATAAAAAATATATCCGACTGGCCACTTTATACGAGGCTACACCACTTCAAGAGTTAAATGACAATGTTTATTAATGAGCTCATAAGCAAAAATATCAAGATAAAGATTTAAAATTTTAATTCAATACTTACAGTTATAAACATGCATGGTTATACCTTCTGAACCTTTTATATATATACACATATATTTCTGAACCTTTTATATATATACACATGTATAAAACGTCCTTTAACCTCTTCATTCCCCATTTTTTCCTGCATTATCACAATTAATAAATACCGGAAGAAATCATATTCAATATGTAGTTTTTTAAAACTTGTGATGCATCATATTCAAAAATTTTATTCTTTCAAACTAATTGCATATGTTAAAATTATGATATTCACTAATTAACAAACAATAAAATTTTGTAACAAAGTTAGTCAAAGGACTTTCCTATTTAAATTTAGACTTATTCAAAATTTATAATTTAGAACAAACTATGATATCATTTAAGTTATTAGTACATTAAATGAAAAGGATTAATTAAGATATCATAATAGAGAAACTGGTCTATAAAAGAAAAATAGAAATAGTGTGAGGTTATTATTCATTGAATTTATTTGACCAATAAAATAAATAAATAAATAAGGAATACAAAAATAAATAAATAATCGATAATGTAACAATGATATGAAAAGATGGAAAGAGAAAAAATATTTAAAATATTTCATATAAAATTTGAGCATGTATTCATGAAAAAATTAAAAATAAAACAGAAATCTTGTGTAAGACAATTGACACTAAAATTTAAAAGTAAGTTGTAAGACTAAATTAATTATTAACTGCACTTTATATTTTTGTAACAATAATAAAAATATTGTCATTATTATCTCACGTGGGGTTTGAGAAAGATAAAATATGCTAATTATATTATCTTTGTCCAAGGAATTTTGTTTATGATAAACTATAAGCATAACCAAAAAATAAATTCTTAGTAAAGATTTTTTGCTTAGTTAAAAATAAAAAATATTTTTTTTTTGTAAAATAAGAAATATTGAAGTCAAGAAAAGAACAAGTATTAATTAAGATAATATAGAAAAAGAATTATTTTTATAGATTTTAAAATAATTCTCTAAATCATTGTACCCTTATTTTTTAATCATTTTATCCTTTCAAACTTTTGTATCTAATTAAGATATTTGGAGTAAATCTAAAAGTTATTTGATAATTTTATCTATAAATATTTAGGTATATTTTATTGTAAAATAAGATAAAAATTAGGTATTTATTGATTTAATATGATCTAACATGTTTAAATATATAAAATCACAACTATAGTTATATTTCAATATAATATAATATCCGCACATCGCGCGGATACTATACTAGTATACATGAATGTAAAAGTAGTATACAAAAAAAAGTTTTACCGAAGATATTTTTGTTATTATAGATATTTTATCATAGGATAAGTCATCATGAGATTATTATTAGACTTAGGGAGGAATAACTTATTCTATTTCTATTTATTAATCTTGAGATAAGTTACTCTTCATATTGCCTCAAATCAGGTTTATTATGAAAGAGCTAAACATATTGAGGTCGATTGTCATTTTATTCATAAAAAGATTTAAAAAAAAACTTGATTTCCATCCGTTACGTGAAGACAAGAGAGAAACTGGTAAACTTGCTCACAAAAGCTTTAAATAAAACTTGAGTTGATTATCTTTAAACAGGTGTTACTAAATACTTTAAACAGGTGTTAAAGTTAATTAGTAGTAAATCTTTGTAGATTAATCTAGATGTTCATATTTAGGCTTGTGCATATTAGCTAACCTAGCTTCAGTTCCAATTTTTTTTGTTGTTTAATGCTATCAGGAATGCTGTGTTTTGAACTTGCTCTTGGAGTTTCACCTAACTAACTGAAAAATGATGAAAATAATCAAAGTTGTTAAGAAAACTAAACCGAATTCTCCTAAGATAGCTGTTGCTCATTAAATTCTAAAGAAACCATACACATGAATAAGAAAGAATTCAAATGTGAGAGGAAGGGGCATAATCAGAGAAGACACTCTTTAACTCCACAGATTTGTATAACCAATATAAAAATCTTCGCAGAAAAGTCGGATTGAATCAGCGTCATCTTCTTGTGGTGGTTCCGGAATGTAAGGAACCATTGTTTCTAGTACAGACGCAGCATATGCATCAAGTTTTTTGTGGTAACTAGCAATGTCATTATCCGGATGAGCAGAGGATTCTTCTTCTTTTGCAGCAACCACATTTGATTCATTTGCGGGTAAACTAACAGAGGGATTTTCTTGATGAACCACAGGAACAGAGCATTCTTCTTCTCTTGCGACGTAACTAACAGAGGGAGTTTCTTGATGAGCCACAGGAACAGAGCATTGCAATTGGGTCACATTTGATTCTTTTAAGACTAAACTAACTGGGCGGATCACGTTCCCATTCGAGATTACATTAGATTGTCTCAAATCTTGATTTTCTTGAGCAAAGGATTTCACAGTTTCTTGACATTGTGATGAAGAAATTGGGACAGAATTGACAGCAAAATTCTCTGTAATGACAGTACACCTAATGCGACACACAACAAATACCTCATGTGGAATTTGACCACGTAGTCTCAAGTCCTCAAGTATTCTATCACTAAGGTGATATTCTGTCATATACCAGGCCAGGTTATTTTCATCAAAACGGAAGGCTCTCTTGAACCCAATCTCTGATCTTTCCTTGTTGTAAACTGGTCTAGTAGCGGCCTTTCTTGTCCATGTTCCGCCAACAAATCTCCTGCTGAAGTTGTTACCATTCTCTGCTTTTACCTTCTTTAACCGAGTGAAGACATAATGATAATGATTAGTAGTAGTGGTATCGAATAACTCAGATGGCTTCTTGTTGCCATACAAGTCAACATATCGAATTCGGTCGCACTGAATAGGCACACCAGTAACATATCTGAGAAGATACCCAAGGAGTTGTTGTTCATTAATATTCATCCCCATATTTTATCAAAAAACGAAAGAAAGAAGAAGAAGAGAGAGAGTAAGGACATTGTAGAAAGAAAATTAATACTCCATCTTGCTATGTATATATAGAGTGTTGAATCAAGGGAATGAAACTGCATGAGCCCCATGGGAATAGGCTTAATTACCATTTACGAGGGTAAACATGTATATTATGCTGAGGCGTGGGGGCATAATATTATTACTTAGTGGCTCCTAATTGTAACTTTTTCATACTTATATACTACCGTTTGCATTCATTACTAGTCGTTCGTCCTTTTTCTGTTTTTTTTTTTCCTTTTTTCATATCTAGTATTTTCTGCTCATGTGGCTTGATTCTTGAGATCAAGATTTCTCGAAAACAGTCTCTATGAGATAGTGGTAAAGTATGCGTACATTTCATCCTCACCAAACTCCACTTGTGGGATCACACTGGGTATGTTGTTGTAGTGGCTCCTAGTCTATTGATCATGATAAGGGAAGAGGATTTTGTGGATTAAGAGTGTGGTTGGTATGGAGCAAAATATTTTTTGAAAAATGTTTTACAATTTTCTGTTTGATTGGTTTAAAGGTTTTTAAAAAATATTTTTCAAATCAATTTATTCTTTTTCAAATTTAAGTAAAACTATTATTTTGAGTTTTATTTATCTAAAATGATGGCTTTTCTGAGTATTTATTCGCTGTTGAGTATGATGTGACGATGAGGCCAGGTGATTCTCTTGAGGGATCAAGAATGGTTCTTCAAGTATCGACCACGCCAAGAATACCCTCTTGGGGCGTGATATTTATAATAGAAATATGTGTCACGGTTGAAATGTTGAATCTCTTCACTTTTGTTTAGAAATATTATTCTGAATATTTTTACTTTTTATAAGAAAGAAATTATAATTTATTTTTTTATATATATTTAAATTAGATATTGTTGAGCTTATTCATAATAACAAGGTCGTTTAAGAGTCCATTTAGATTGGCTTTTCATTTTATGGCTTATGGATTATGGATTACTTTTGTTATTTTTAATTAAAAATAAGTGACTTTCTAAGTTTATTCAAATACTTCAAAATTGTTTAAAACATATTTTGGCTTAAATTCATATTTTTCTTATAGTATTTGAATATTTAGATTTTATTTTAAAATATTAAATTAAATTAATTTAATTTAACTTTAAAAATTAGTCTAATTAACTTTTGAAAATCCTAACACAAATTTAGGAGGGCACTCTAGTGGTCAATATAAGTTGGTGCAAAATTTTGGAGATCATGATTCAAATCTTAACAGAAATAATAAATTCAGTACTTGTATTGGTGGAGAGATAGTAATTATCTAATAGAATAATCACACAAGTTGACTCGAATACCATATAAGAAGGATTCATGAGGTATTTGGTGTGCATCATGGCCCTCATCCCTTTGGAGTTTTATGATTAATTTTATCCTTATATTAATTTACTTCATTATAAAACATCTGAAGCGTATATAATTAATTAAATATGCTTTTATGAAAAAATTATTACATGAAATCAAGAAAAATAAAAATATCATAATTTTTCAAAAAGTAAAATATAAAATTGATAATAAAAGGGTATAACAGGAGATAAAGCGGGAAGTTTGATTTTGTAAACAAAGGTGATGACACTGTCTGTGCTGCCGCAGTCTTAACATTTGAATAGAATGTAACGTTCTTTGTCATTACATAGTATCACAAATTAATAATTTGAAATATAAACCTACGAAAAAGTAGGACACGCGAATAAAGAAATAGAATTATTAAATACAATAACCTGGGTAGTGTGAAGAGATTCTGCCTTGGTGTGCACTCTCATCCAAGAAACTAACAGTAGATCAATGTCTACCTATTGTTGACTAAATCGTAAACAGAATAAGATGTTGGTCAACGAAGCTCTCTATATACTACCTTGTTGTCACAGCTACCAAAAGTTCTATGGAAAAACATCACAGTGCAAGCCAACATAATTTCATCTTATGATTGGCATTGCTGAAAAGATTAGCTATTGTGGATAGGCCTATCAAGTATGGGATCCAAGTAGGCTCTTCTGTGACAATGCTATTGAAACACAGGAACACCTATCTCAGCACAAACGCCCTGTGGTCCAGGATACTCAAGTGGTTAGACCTATTACAACTTGACAACAAAAGGTATCATAACTTGTTCTTTTGCTATGATGATCACTATCTGTCATGTTCCTAGATGTGACACGGTCAATGACATCTGCGACGAAACCCAAACTAGCCTTTTCAGCATATAATAAGCATTCTTGAATAACGAATGAAGAAACATAAGCAGAAAGTAAGTCATAACACAATCTAAGAATTACTTCCATAGAAAAATAATTCTAAACCACAAAGTAAAGGACTGCTGTAAAAAGAAAACTAAAAGTGCATGATAAAAATTGTAAGACTTGATAACGCTTAACTCCAGAGAATTTGTATAACCAATGTAAAAATCTTCTCAGAAAAGTGAGATTGAATCAGCTTCATCTTCTTTTGGTGGTTCCGGAATGTAAGGAACCATCGTTTCGAGTACAGCATACGCATAAGTTGTTTGTGGTAAGTAGCAATGTCATTATCCGGACGAGCAGGGCATTCTTCTTCTTTTGCAGAAGCCGGATTTGCGACTGGGCTAACCATGTTGCCATTCGAAATACTGTTTAACTGATTAGATGTAATAACTTTAAATTCTCTCAAATCTTGAGTTTTCACATTTCTTGATGTTGTGGCGAAAAATTGGCAAGAACATTCTCTACAGTTTCTTGATGTTGTGACGAAGAATTGGCAAGAACATTCTCTACATTGACGCTCCTGGTAATGCGACATAAAACAAATTCGTCTTCATGTTGAGTATGACCACATTGTCTTAAGGCCTTTAGTATATTATCACAAAGACGATATTCTTTCATATTCCAGACATGATTTTTTTCATTAGAACTGAAAGTTTTCTTGAACCCAATCAATGATCTTTTCTTGTCATAAATTGGTCTACTATTGTAGACTCCTTCAAGTTGAAATTGAACAGGCACACCAGTAATAAATTTAAGAAGAGAGGTCATCAGTTGTTCATCATCAAAATTCATCCCCATAGTTGATGTTGTAGAAACAAAATTTAATACTCCATATTGCCCATTCATAGGTATATATATATATATACACACAGAAACCCTCAATTACTTCGAGTTCTCTTAGGATTAGGATGACTATTTTAGGTAATTATTTGTTATGTTTTAATAATAAACTAGCTGTAGTATAAGCCAATTAGGGCTCTAATTATTTTCTTACCAAAAATAGCAAGGGTTCATGGATGTTTATTTGTTTTGGGTATCATTGTTAATTAAATAAATCAATGGCATACACGAAAAAATTTGAGACAATTAATTATAAAAATTGACGAAAAAACAGATGAAATTTGATTAATAAAAATATTAATTAGTAAGTTTAACGTTAATGTTGTCTAGATAAGTGCCTCCATATTACCAACACAAGAGTAATTAGATTAGTTCCATACATTATAATTGAATGCTATTTTAATGGTATTATTTGCATGACATCGGCAAACTAAGAAATTTCTAATCTATCAAAGCAAGGTTTTAGAAAATGCAAAAGGAGATGAAGATAGAGATCTGCAAGAAAGAAAGAATTTTTTCGTTTAATATGTTTTTTAAATTCACACATAATATATAGTTAATGTTTACTAATTTTATGCATTTTTTGTTATAATAGTACAAGAAGTGAAATTTTGATTGTTTTAGTGCTTCAACAAGTAGTTTAATAATGTGACTATTATAATGAACAAAGTTTGAGTGAGACAGTGAGACTATATGTGGAACAAACCCAACATATGCTTTACGACCAAAGTTTGAAATTATGAACAAAAAACAGCAATAGGTACTGAATCCTTTAGAACAAAAGGTTTAGAGTTAGATGGGTGTATGTGTGGGATAAAGATAATAATATCGGTGTTAAGATGATATTGTCTCAACATATGTAGTATTTTATCAATAAGAGGATAAAGTTAAAAATGGTGGAATTACTATCTCATATGAAAGCTAAGGTGGAATAAAATAATTTCATGAAATATCCTTGCTTATTACATCATGCATACCGAACGACTGCTTAAGGATTTTCAAGACACTACCTTGTCTTTGATTTAGTGAGCCTAATTAACATTATGGATAAATTAATTCAACTTTAGTCTATCTCTATATATAATAAAACGAGATAAAACAAGAATGATGTGACACTTTTTTTAGTCAAGGGTCCTGATAAATTCAAATTAGTCGTTGAATCAAAAAAGTCAAAAGAATTCATGTGTGAGAGTCACGACCCTAACTAGGCCGCGAGTGGTACCGACACTAATAACCCTTCTATGGAAGAACCAATATTACAACTCAACAAGCAAAACTAACAAGAGATAAGCATTAAAGATGTGGATGCATGTTAAAATAGAGTCAAGTTGAGTTCCCATTAACTCAAAACAAAATAATCTAGCAATTAATGCAAAAAGTAACCCCCCCCCCCCCCACTCCAGGGTCTGAAAGTCGTTAGGTTAAAACTCTAACCACGTGTCCAACATATGGGGATGCAACCCCAGGAAAATCATAACACAAATAAACTAAGTTTTCGAGTCCAAAAACAAATGGATTAAGAAGCAAAGATGAGTTCATGGCAGCTTGAACAAGCAGGCTCTTGAATCTGATAGATCACTGGTCTCATAACTGAATTTTGTCAACAACCGCCTGAAGATACCCTATACTCAACAAAGAAAGAGCAAGTACAGTATCAGTATACATAAAAATGGTGTACTAGTAGAATCACATGGCTATTCTAATAAGTGAAATGTAAAGAAGCAACCACCACTTAGTAAACTACATACATAAAGAAAGAGTAACAATAATCATCAGTCTCAGTACAAATCAGTAATAATCCTCTCATGGGACACACACCCAAATTGTTAGTATATCAAAATGTCACATCCGATCCAATGATGTGCCAATATGTGACACCTGATTGAATGTAACACGAGATCCAATAGTTAGTGTATTGAAATGTGACACTTAATCTAATAATCACAATCACAATAAATGCTTCCCAACTCACTAAGTTCAAGTAATAAGATTATTGCACGCAATTCAATCATGACTAGGTTCCTGCAAGTTGAGTTGGCCCTCTTGCTTAAGTTCTCTTTCCTATCCTTCCCTCTTATCATCCCCCACCTGTTGAGCATACACTACAAGCCTAGAGATGTCCATGTCATAAATCAGTAATGATGCCTTGCACTCCAATCTTTACATGCTTACCTAACCTCGAAACAAACTTTCTCATCTTGGCCCTCATGTCTCAAACCATCTTTGGAGTATATCTTGACAATTGAGTGAACTTAAGACTGTAATCTTTAACTGTCATCCCTTTTTGCTTTAGATCAATGACTCCTCTACTTTGGTTTTCCTCAACTCCCTAGGAAAAAAGTAGTCAAGAAGTCACTCTCAAACTCATCTTAGCTAGACTACAGGTTCAACATTCTCACCATGACTTTCTCTCATTGATTTTACCAAATATGCATCATATCTTTGAGTTGGTAGGAAGTAAACTTTACTTTATTAGTCTTAGTCACATGCATTACCTTTAGAACCTTCCACATCTCATCTATAAGGTTTTGTGGATCCACATAAACCTTAGACCCTGTGAAGACTGGTAGCTTCATACTTAAGAAATCTATGTTCTTCATAAAAGTTGATGCCTCTTGATTATAGTGTTCTGAACAGGGTGCTTTGTTGACCTGCTTAAGCAGCTATTAGTTGAGCGAGCATAGCTATTGCTCCCCTAAATTCACCCTCTTAAGTTGGAATAGGCTGAGTAGAAGGCATTTGAGGAGCCTCAATAGTTCTCATAGGCCGTCCCTTGGTTCTTGATCCCGTAGGTGCCTTTAGTGTTGGAACTTCAGTGCTTGCAGTGTTGTAATGACCCAGATTTTGAATGACCTCGTGGGAGCTTTAAAATGTCAATTTTGGGAAGATTTGGACCAAGATGACACTTCAAGGGAGACCTCACGATTTGTGTGGGGTCGCACGGCCTGTGTGGCCTCCAATGAAGTGACCCTTGGCCTCAAAAATTAGTGTTGGCCCTTGGCGTGGATTTTCAAGCTAAGCCACGCCACACTTGGACCCCTAACTAGCCGTGTGAAACTTCACGGACCGTGTGGTGGTCTTAATCTTGGAATCCCACCATTTGGGACTAAGTTGAGTGACACGGCCACCCACACGGACCGTGTGGTGTCTCATGGGCTGTGAGGCCCTCCGTATAGCTTCCAGAGTTAAAATTTTGCTAAGTGTATAATCACCGCCTCGTAACTTCATCGTAGAAAATTTTTATTAATCCAAGTATAGTCTCACAAGCAATCACATGGACCATGTGACCTCACATAGCTTGTGAAGCCCCCCGTATAGATGACTTTTTGTAAATTTTTTCTAAATATGGGTTATCCTTTGACCAGTGAAATTTTTGCTAAGTAAGGGTTCAGGGAAAGTACACCGACTATGTAGTACCACACAGGCCATATACCTTCCCTTGAAATGGTGGCGTGCAATTTTTCAACTCGTTTCATTAATAGCATTTTTGTAAATTTGATTTATTCTAATGGTCTTTTGTGACTTTCTATGCTATCTAAAGACTTCCTAATGACTTAAACTCTATTCCTAACATTCAAATTCACTCCCCACACTTGAAAACTCTCTTACGCCTCCCTTAAGGAACTCTTGTGGATTGCAAACTTGAGAATCAAGGAAAACTCATTTCTTCTTCAAATTTCTCTTGGAATTTTTTCATTTCCAAGGTATGTGGGCTTTGATCCTTGGTTCCTTTCAACCAAGGAGACCCAAACTCTTTCAAGTAATTTTTCATGAAATTAAGCTTACTTTAAATGTGGATTTTTATTATTTTGATTTATTAAATTCAATTGATACATGGGTTGTACTTTATGTATGCTTATAAGCTACTTTAAGTGCTATTATGATGATTTACATTTAAGTTATAAAGTTATGAACATGCATGTCCCTTTTAATCACCTATTCCGTATGAAGCAACCTTCCTTAGGGGAACAACACCCATTTCAGATAGAATTTTCACATATACCACATCACATCATATCATATCATGTCTTCTCCTTACGAGAACAATACCCATTTCGGGAAGGAACCTATGCTACGCACATAGTTCAAGAAAAGGGAGAGAGCCCTTGGTGATAGCTCTAACGCCCCCAATCTATCGGTCTCTAACGCCCTCAATCTATCGGTGCTAAGTCATCATCCCACAAGAATACATATACGTGTATATATACATATATATATATATATACACATACATACATACTTCCAGAAGAGGCAATAGTCATTTTTCCAAATCATTTCAACGTATTCTTAGTCTTAAAAGCCAAAAACTATTCATAATAATTCATACTTAGGCTCAAATGTCAAAACATAGTTCATAGTCATAATATCCATACATAGGAATAGCTTATTCACATATTCAAGATGGTGCAAGCACCCAAAATGCCCAAAGAGCCATAATCATAGACGTGTATGTGATCACATTCTTGTAATAACCAATATCTTATCAAAATCATATCATAAAACATAATTGAGCTTATCCACTTTATAATTTCTATAAATTCCAATGTTCATGAATGCATATATATGTCATGAAATATATGAGAATAGCATGGGTAATTGAGATTCAATCTAAACTCAGCAATATAATATGAAATTCAAGTGAAAACATGATTAAATCCACATTTAAAATCATAATAACATCCCACATGCATAAACAAACCTTAAAAAGGGACATGCATATTCATAATTTCATAAACCCAATGTAATTCATCATATTATAGTTTAAATCAACTTAAAATTGTCAAATAAGTATAACCCGTACATTAATTGAATTTAATAAGTAAAACAATTGAAAACTCAACTTTAAAGTAAGTAAAATTCATGAAAAGTGCTAGAAAATTTTTGGGTCTCTTTGGTTGGAAGGGAACCAAAGATCAAACCCACATACCTAGACTCAATGAAGGAAATCCTCAAAGAAATTTGAAGAAGAATTGAGTTTACCTTGATCCTCAAGCTTGAATTTCCACAAGTGTTCTTGAGAGGAGTGTGAAAGTATTTTTCAAATGTGAGGAGTGATTTTGAATATTAGAAATAGGGTTTAGGTTATTAGGAAGTCTTAAAATAGCATAGCAAGTCTCAAAATTCATTAGAATAAATTAAATTTATGAAAACGCCATTAATGAAACGGATGGAAAAATTGTCTGTCGTCACTTCAAGGGCGGGTTCATGGGCCGTGTGGCACTATATGGTCCATGTGGGGTGCCCATGAACCAACACTTAGACAAAAGTTCATTTGACGGAAGTTCGGAACCATCACCAAACACTTAGAAAAAATTTGGCAAAAAAGTGAGCCACACGGATGGGCCACACGAACCGTGTGGAGCTACACAGGTCGTGTACATGCTTGTATGCATACACTTGAAAAATTTCACGAAAAGTTACGAGATGGTGATTCTATACTTAGAATAATTTTCAATCTGAAAGCCATACGGTTGGTCATACGGCCCGTGTGAGGGTACATGAGTCGTGTGAGTGGTCGTGCCCCTTCACTTAGCCCCAAATGGTGGGGTTTCAAGCTCAAGCCACCACACGACTCCTCCACACGGTCCGTGAAGTGTCACACGTCCCGTGTGAGGTGCCAGTGTGGTGTGCCTTAGTTTGTAACTCCATACGAAGGGCCAACTCTCAAAATTAAGGCCAAGTGTTGTCTCACTTGAGGCCACACGGCTCGTGTCACCTCACACTAGCCATTTGGTCTCCCTTGAGATGACACTTGGCCCAAATTTTTTGTCCAAAACGAAGTTCTCAAGTGCCAATGAAGTCGTATAATACTCGGGTCACAGATTCTTTCAAATAAATATACATATATGTAATTTGTTGATTTCATACTAGTCATATGAATTATCATATCATATACTAGTAAAACAATTATGCAATGACCATAATATCACATATACTCCAAATAATTTTTTTTTGTGGGCATCTAACGTCATACAAGAATGAGAATCATGTCTCGTGCTTTCACATTTATATTATACATTAAGTCTAAATTTATATTTATCACAAGGAAAGAACCCTCACATTTAAATATGATCTCAAAAATATTTTTCAAGTATTTGTTGTGTCAAATGTATACGATCAAAATACACATTGGCAATATAAAGTGCCTTTTGAAAATAATACTCTACAAAAGAATTCTAGTGATTCAATTTTCTTTAACAACTTTTACAATGTCAAATTTTAAATCATGGACGCATCCATTGCAGACATAAATCATTAATTTTAAGTCATTGAATTTTTCCCTTCATTGCAATAAGACACGTTGCTTAGTATTTAAAATATTAACTCAAAGGACTGCATGAAATTTTATATTCTTCAAGTCTTTTAGCTTTAATATTCCTGACGTAGTTTTTATACTCTTCAAGTCAGAATACTTATTCAAATAAATAGATTGGTGAAGTTTTTATAATCTTCAAACCAAACACTCAGCCTTATTTACTTGACAAAATTTTTATAATCTTTAAAGTACCAAAGGAGTAAAAAATCAAAAGATTTTAGTCTCCAAAAATTAGAGATTATCAAATTTCTTATGGAGTGAAAAACTACACAATTTTCGTCTCCAAATCAAAAGTAGAAAATCCAACCGTTTTAATCTCCTAAAAATAAATAATTTATGAATAGATCACAAATTTTCAAGTGGTACCTTTTCACAGAAAGACATAATTTTTTTTTACTACCATGTCAATAACTATTAAAGATTTCATCTCCTAGATGCAAAATATAAGATGAGCAGGAATCTTGATGCAATTGATCAAGCAGATTGCGTTCCAAGTCTTGCATCTCACACATTATATTTTTTCTCTCATCGTAAGACTTACTATTCGAGTTTCACATCGTCGAACTTCAACAAAAAACATTTCTTTATTTTCTCAGTTAAGATTAGAGAAAGTCATGTCCAATATTGGATCAAGTAAAAAGAAAATCTTACTCATTGAATGACATGTATTCTTGTCATTTCACTGGAAAAACATAATGGGTTTAGAAATGCAAATCCATCAAAAAGTATATTTTTTTAAAATTAAATATCCACATGGTGTCAATAATGGTCATCATTTGGCTTTAACGAAACTTCTATTTGTGTTGTAACTAAAATGTAGTATAATGCATATGCCGCCAAAGACCATCTCGTATTTCTTTTTCTGTTTTGTCTACTGATAGATAACTTTTCGAATGCACATAATATAAGTAAAAAAATAATTTCCTTAAGATTGTTATTCATCATGCATTACTAAAATACTTAGAATAAAAAATTCTGTTGAATAAAAACTTTTGCAATAAATAAATTTTTTGCGGTACAAAACTTTTGTAGAAAAAATTTTTGTAATACAAAACTTTTGTAGAACAAAACTTTGTGAAAATAACAATCACAAAGATTCTAACAAGTTTTCAAACTTAGAAACTAAAACTAGTAGTAAAAATAAAATATGTAAAGAAAATAAAAAAATAAATAAAATGACAAGAAGAAAATTAAGCCCACTGAATATATAGTGTGTCCTTAAGAAAATTATTTCTCTCAAGTACCTGAACGTTAATGGAATATATTCTTCCAGGATAGAATGATTTGACTCACCTGTGTATCGATACATAAAATTATGATGTCAGCGAACCACTCAATAATAGTAAAACACACTAGAATTTATTTTTGTAGAAGAAGAAGTCAGAAAAAAAAATCATTTTGAAAATAATAGGAAAATTCTCTTTATATAAAAAATAAAATATATTTATTGTATCTTATCAAAAAGATCACAACCTTTTAAAAAAAATTATAACTCTTTGTTATCATTCACATCTTTTAAACTCAACAAATGCAATTTTTGGTCCAATGTAAAATTTATGATACTCCTAAAGATCAATTACCTTTAAGCTGACATGTTGATTCCCAAATATCTAGTCATACTTGTATTATAGTCGAAAAAGAAAAGAAAATAACTGTATATAGATAGATAGTCAATAAATGCAAAAGGCACGTGGTGCTGTTGTATAGACTCCAAACAAATAGCCCCTTGTTTTCATAAACAGAATATTGGATGGAATTTGGATCCCACTGAATATTTATCATTAAAGGAAGTACTATTCAGTACCAACTTGCCTTGTCACCTATCCACCTTCTTCACAACTATAAATTCTCCATCAACTATCTGCCCTTCACCAACTCAATCTTCGGGTCTTTCTCAGTCGGTTGTAATAAAATGTTTATGTTAATTGTTAAATTATATTATATTGTATTATTTAAATTTATAGTTATGTAATAATAAAAAGATTTATTTTATATAAAGATCAATTTGATGTAATTGCATTATTATTTTAATATTATTTTTTTAATTTGGTCTTTATTTATTATTTAAAATTCTATTTTACGATTTATCTTATTTATTTATAATAGTTTTATAATTTATTATAGTTTATCATTTAAATTATATATAAATAATATTATATGATAACAAAGAACGATTTAAATATTATATTCACTAAAATAATACAATAGAGTACGATACGATAATTATGAAGGACCATCCAACGAAAGTGTAACTAACCAAACAATAAAATACAAGGTGGAAATTACAACCTATCAGTTTTGCTTTGTTAGTGAATGCAATCACAATTTATTACAATAGGAGAAAAAGGGTCTCATACCCTTTTTGTGACTTTGTTTTCCTTTGCCTTGCTCGATCATCTAAAGCTTTGGCATGTGATCCAACTCCAATCTGTGGATCATTCCAACTCTCAAGCAAACATACAAACTTGTTTTTAAGGAAAAACTAGCTCCAGTTTTTCGTATGGCCGCCGGAGAAATTTTCTTGAACAATAATAACAACAGCCGTTGGTATATGTAAATCAGAAAGGACAAGCTTTTTGTTCTTGATCGTTCAAAGAATCAATGGAAATGGAATTCTATGCATACTCATTTCGTGCTTTTCCTCTTTCCTCTTCTGCTTGTTCCTTTTGTATCAGGGATTTGGTTGATAGGGCTAGAGATTTCTTCAGCGTTGCCGTTTCTGCAATCATTGGCACCTTCTTCTCTGCAATCTTCACCTTCTTCTTTGCCTTAGGTGGGTATTCTTCCTATTTGTGTGGATAGGATTTTCCCTAAATTGCATAGCAATTCACTTTGATTCTTTGACTGATGGCTTATAATTCTTGATGTATGTATCATATATGTATGCCCTGTATTGGGGGTTTGCACATGTTTGATCTAGGGGCGCTTGTTGCCTTGTTGACATTGTTCTCTGACTTGAAAGTAGGCTATGATAATTAAGGAATTTTTTTCGTGATAGCAGAAAACAGCAACATACCCAGTGGAATCCCACAAGTGGTTACCACTCTATCTCAAGAATCAAGCCCATAAACATAATATACTAGATATAGAATTAAAGATATTGATAGCAGAAAAAAGAACATAAAAAGGATTATTTTTTTTGCATTACTATGGCATAGCATGACGATTGTACCTTTTGATCTCAAAATATTAAGATATTAAGCTCTTTTTAATGAGTTGGTTGGGATGAGCCGAATGGTTATAGGCATACATATAACCACCCCAACTCTGTTTAGAATTGAGGTGAATTGATTTGAATGATTGATTGATAGGTATGTTTTTGAGTTCCAAATGTCTAGGGGCTTCTTCAAATTGAAAAATTTGGGTTTTATCTTTATCTACTTATTGGATGCTGGAACTAATCAGAGATCGATTGGCTTCTTGCAGTGGGCACCTTATTAGGAGCATTGACAGGAGCTTTGATTGGCCAAGAGACGGAGAGTGGATTTGTCAGAGGTGCTGCAGTTGGTGCCATCTCAGGTGCTGTTTTCTCTCTTGATGTCTTTGAGTCATCTCTGTTACTATGGCAGTCGGATGAATCTGGAATTAGATGTCTTCTTTACTTGGTAAGCAATATAGATTCCTTCTCACTGATAATGCTGAATGCTGAGAGTTGGTTCTGTAATATCATAACTTCAGTATATGGGTTCCATGTCCTGATCTGATATTGGCTTCAATCTACATTTTACTCCCACAAACCAACAACTTATGACACCATAGTCCCAAACTAGTTGAGGTCAGCTATATGAACCATTTATATCCATTATGCTTCAGTTAGACCGCTTTCATTCCGATTCAATAATGTGTCTCATAAGGCAACTTGTGCATTTGCTGATGCCAAAAGTTTTCTATATCACATCTTCTATCCATATACTGACATTCAAATCTCTAGATAAGGCAGAGGATTCTTTGCAAATATTGATCTCATGCAAGCATACTAACCTGACTAAAAGTTAGATCCCAGCTAGTACTTTTGCTTCCATTTGTTATGTTCTTCCCTTAGTCCATATGGATTCAGAGATTGTAGATCTTTAGAGACAGCTCCCTTTATGTGGTTTTAAGTCCAAAAATATTTCAAGTGACCTTTCATCTACTCCTCTATGTGTGCTATTTAACATCCATATTAGTATGACACTCATCTTGGAGAGAGAGAGAATATATTCTTAAGATTATTCTGTGGCTCTAAGATATATCCTTGACTGATAAAAATTTTAAACTAAACAGATTGATGTACTCACAAGCCTGTTAAGTGGTCGATTGGTTCGTGAGCGGATTGGTCCAGCAATGTTAAGTGCAGTCCAGAATCAGGTATACCATATATGCTACATGACTGTTAGCCATGTAAAATATTGCCAGCAACTTACTTTCCCCTTCATTATCTGACTCTTTCTTGCTGATCAGATGGGAGCTGTTGAACTTGCATTTGACGAGGTTCCTAACATTTTCGATACGGGTGCAGCTAAAGGCTTGCATGGAGATTCTGTTGAAAAGATCCCCAAGATTGTAATTACAAAAGATAACAACTTGGATGATTCTGGAGAGAGAGTCTCTTGTTCAGTCTGCCTTCAGGTGAATTACATTTACACCTCTTGTTTGCTATTCCTCCTGACATTGCATTATTTGTTGGTCCTGAATCCTTTTCGCTATTGTGCGCATACAGGACTTTCAACTGGGAGAAACTGTTAGATGTTTACCACTATGCCATCACTTGTTTCACTTACCATGCATTGACACATGGCTGTTGAGACATGGCTCTTGCCCAATGTGCAGAAGGGATCTGTAGTTGATCCATAAACTATGACAAGGTTACATAAGTTCTTCATACTTGCTTGTATGGTTTCCTTAGTTCTCTTTCTTCACTTGTTCCAATTTTCAAGGAAACCTGTGTATTTAGTGGCGAGCATGTCGGTCGTTGCAAACTATTAGTTACCTGTAAATTGAGATATTATAGTTGTTATTAATCTGTATTCCCAAAAAATGTTAGAAAGAGAAAGATTATGTTAAAACAGAAATCGAGCCCACTGTGCCAGAATAGCGGTACAACAAATTCAGATGACAGCGAACCACTTGAAGGTAGTATATCACAAGAAAGAAGAAAGTATATCACAAGAAAGAAGAAGAAGAACTTCAGATTGATTTTCGTATTTAATCCTAAAGACCTACAGAATATATTTATAGCCAGTGTTGAGAAAGGTTGCAACTTTCAGAAAAGGTTTGCAACTTTCTGTAAAGGTTTGCACCCCTTTGAGAAGGATACACCTTTCTGAAGAGGTTTGCACCTTTCTGAAA
>DF365322.1:0-11992 GCA_000787875.1 Solanum virginianum
GACACATAGTCTTCTTAACTTCCAAGTCAACATATTCATCCATAAAATGTTAGACTAATGACTTGTAAGATCTTGATCTCTTGAGATGCAACTTATCCCAAGATTTGTCAAGTAATTTCTTTTGAAAATCTTCTGATAATGTACATCACAAGGCCATATACTTCTTTTCTGTGGTTAATAAGCCCCCGACCCACACAATTTCTTGAATTAACTCGGTAATTCTAGTTATGTGTTTCACAACTCTTGTGAGATCATCATCTTCAACATTGGATTCTGGTGGAAGATTAACCAAATTGTCAATCATAACTTTCACCCTATCCTTCTGTTGCTTTGTGAAAATTCTCCTGGGTGTCCTTATCAATACCATGATTTTCTGTAACACATACAAAAAATGATTAGGACAAACCACACATGAAACAATTATACAATCGTTTGTATAAAGTGATCTTATATGGTTTTAACCAAAAATAATTTGATTACAATCTACTTTCAAAATTTATAATATATATGGATGCCTTGTTACATTAAACAAAAAATTAGCATACGGCTGAAAACTTGTTACAGAATGCAATATATGTAATTTTCTTTGAAAAAAAACGTTGTGAGCCTTTACTCAAGAACACAATCACAAAAGAAGGTTAATCATATATAAATGCATCCATACAAACTACACATGCATCCAAAAAGAAAATGACCATGGGTCCTCTGCCCCACTACTTAGCTTCCAATTTGTTAAAATAAAATAAAATAATATACATTAAAAATTTTACCAAGAGGAACTTACAAGTGACAATACATATTCCTTTCCCTTTAAAAAAAAAATGAGTCCATTTAATTTATTTACTGTGGACACATAAGTCCAAAAAAAAAAAACTTCATTCAAAATAAGAAACATCACCATGATTTCTTGTTCTTGTATCTTGCCCATTAATAAGAGACAAAAGTTATTTATTTTTGCAGAAGCCACCCCACACGTAGGTCATCTTTAAAACTGTTAAAAACTTCCAAACAATATTGTAAGAGACAAAAATTTAACAACACTACACGCTGAGTAATATTCAGTACAGAATATAAAACTCATACACTCAAACATTTTTGAAATCAAAAACAACTAGAAAATTAAATAACCTGGCTCTAATACCAATGTAGAATATAATCATTAACAAACACATAGTTTGCAGGATTATTGAATTTGTTTCACTAGTCAGAAAGTGTAATCACATACAAAGATGAACTAAACCATATAAAGTCACAGTATGTAATCGTACCTTGTTATAGATATTGTTCCAACACTTTTGGAGAAGACAACTTCAAAGAATTTTCACAAGACTTCTTGAGTATGGAGGAGAAAAGAGAAGAAAAAGAAAATAAGAAAAGTTCGTTACTTTTCTTCTGAAATCTCTTTTATAATTCTAAAGAGACACAACTTTTCAAATAGTTATGTCTCTTTTCTTTTTTTAATATTTAAGTAAATATAACAAATATATTATTATAAATATTAATATAGATATGGATTGACTCACATGGGTGACCCAATCCAAATTCCTTCGGGGGAGAAGAAGATGCTAACTAACTTTACTGCTTTGCCTTACATGTATTGTTTGTTCTTTTTGTCTGCTTGATATTCTGTTATGAATGAGTGGCTGGAATTTTGGAAAATCTTGAAAGGGAAATTATGGATTTTTGATATTATCAAAAGAGTAAAGAAAAGGATTAGACTGAATCTGAAAGTAGCGAGATAGAGTTAATCGCCTTGATATACTGTTTGAGTCTTTGTATGTTCCTAAATACACATGACTGGCACTCGAAACATTGACTTACATGAGTGAACCAAACCCAAATGATGCACCCGGACAACATTTGAACCAACCAAAAAAGTCATATGAGAATTGTATAAATTCTCAAATCAATCATGCAATGTTCTCAACTTTAAAACTATACATGCATGAATCCATTCATAAGAAAAATAAATGTGTATTTCCATATATTTCATTTACACTACCATTAGTATGACCCAACACAACTATCTGAGGAGCCTTTATATGATGGAATCTAATTAAACTATTTGGCCAATTTTTGACTAAAGAAAAAAAGAACATACTCCCTCCATTCAATTTTACGTGGCACTCTTTGATTTTATAGTATTTAAAAAAGAAGAATTTTTGAACTTGTAGTCTAAAATCATCCTTAGATATTTGTGTAGTTGAGATTCATAAAAGAGGAATTTTAAAGTTGAATTATTTCTAGTTTAAGTAAGGTGACTTTTTTTGGGATGGACTAAAACGAAAAAAATACCTCATAAAATGAGATAGAGACATTACTACCTAACAAAGAATAAAAGTGGTGCCTCAACATATACCTCAACAAGATAGTAACCTTAGCCTTGTCCACTCATCATATGTCACGCCTCAATCCTTACTTATGGAACATAGATGGGCTCTAAAGAGGATTGAGTACATTGTCGCAATACTCAATGAGTATCATTGACTCTCTTTCACTAAAAGTTGGGACAACTACTGGTGCCATCACCTGGCAAAGAGGTGGAACCAACCAAAACTGACCGAAAAGAAGGCTTGACCAATAGAGAGAGTGGTGGATATGATTCCAAGAGCCAAAACGAGAATGGATTCCATAATGAAGAGTTTAAGACTTTATCAAGAAATAAATGCAAGTGTTAGTTGACTTGGAACAAAATTCATTAAATATCAAAATACAATTTATTTTATATTTGAGATAAAGAATCAAGTGTAGATTTAATATAAAGAATCAAGTGTAGATTTATTTCAATTCAACAGTATATACTTCAATTCAATTCACTTCACAAAATCAAATAAAATCATTAAATTCCATTTTGATTGAATTGAATCGTAAGAATCACTTTAGACTCATTAGGCCTAAATGTTTTCAAATCTTTATAATTGGGGGAACTATACTAACTTTGACACAGGAACCAATGCCAAATGGGTGATCAAGAGAGGCAATTATCATATCGTAGTGCCTCAGGATTCAACTAAACCAGCTATTATAGAACGGTACTAGTACTCTCTCATGAAACACACTACCATAGTCATTTACCATTAGGTAACACTGACACATGTAGTTTTAAGTTGACAATCGAAATTTAGCCGAAGCCAATTTTGGTGAATCCAAGTTTTCCAATTCAACCTGTTTGAACAAGTTCAATTTCTGAACTTGGAAATCTCACTTTACAATTTCCAATTTTCCTTCTCCAATCCTTGATTTTCTATCTTTGTCATCACACTCGTATTGCTTTTTATTCTGGTAATAAGGTATATGTATGGATGTGCAATAGGAAATGGGACAATACTGGGACTGGAACTGATGTGTTTGTGCCTTTTCATCCAAGAGATTTTTTAGAGTGGGATATAATAGAGTAGAAGAAATATGCAGCTAGATGTAGATCACATGAAATATTCATTAAAAAAGTCCCACTAAGAATCACATCATTTCCCAACCCACAAGGTAGTTTTTTGACAAGAACTTTCATCAATTTTGTTCTTGGTCTTATGTTTTTTAGGGTGTCGACAACATACCTAGTAAATGGTAATGGTAGGGGGAGAGTAAGCGACTTGATAAATGTTACTGAAGCTAACAAGTTCCTTGCTTAAAAGTGTATCTTCTTGCAAAGGTGCTTGTTCGTAATATGTCTGACATATAAATTACAATTGCAAGATCTGTAAACATAGTGAACATGAAGGAATATGATGAGTTTATACTTGCTAGGATTTCCAAAGCTTATCCCTCAGCTTAGATACTGTCTTCTCCATTTAAGCTCCAAAAATTTGGCAATTTCAAGTGGATTACCCCAACCTCGCTAGTTTTCCATTATCTTGTGCTTAAAAGTTTTTCTCTGCCAATTTACGGATTTGTGGTGTTACTGCAACTTTTTTTCCCAAGGAGATATTGCCACGCCCCGGGAGGGTACCCTAGGCGTAACTGACACTCAGACACTATTGCTAGCCCCCAAGCGAACCACCTAGTCTCATCGTATTCATTCAATCCATTCTTTTGCAGAAGATATTAAGAATTAAAAGGGCTATCAGTGGGCTACAAGCTATCATAAGATCTATCATTCGGACTATCACACGGGTAAAAGTGAAAGAACAATCTCAATATAAGTAAGAAACAAGGAAGCAACTTCTACTTCGACTGTCAACTGTCTATGTCTATGAACCCTCTATAGCTAGAGTCTATGAAGGTACCATGACAGGTCATGGCTACCGCAATCAAAATAAATGAAATCAAAATAGAAAATAGAGAATAGATATGTCCTCCGAAAGCAGGGAAGGACTCACCAAGTCTGGTAATCACGAATCTGTAAACCTCAACGATTAGACTGCTAAAGTCCTCTGTCTATAGAATTTGCATCATAAAACAATGCATCGCCAAAAAAGGCATTAGTACATGGAATGTACTATATGTAAAACGGGCTAAAGTAAACAATAAGATTATACAATATACAATGGCATCAGCTCATTTATCACTCAACCCCACTCAGAGTAAAGGACATGACTCTATTACTATCAGCATGAAACCTATCTAGGAGTTTCTATAATCGATAATCACCACCTATGAGCCTGTGATGATACAACGAAGAGATGTTGTTGCCACATCTGCCCAGTTCCTTGCGTGGTAAAGGACGAGTCTATCGAGGATCCCAAAGAAGTCTGTCAAGTCCTATGCGGGATAAGGAAAACATCCGCTTTCACGGTCCAATCCTCTCCTACACTGACCACGTAGTTAATGAGTACAAATGGGACTCACTCTTACCTATTTTGGTGCTAATACTCCTCCTAGGACTCTATATGCTCATAAGTCTATCCTCATCAGGCTGGTTATACAACCAACCCCCCTCCCTAGGCCGGGGCTCATCGCATCTAACAATCTATCAACTCAAGGAAAAGGTTCTTTCTCTCCAGGCTAAGGTTCAACTCATTTAGACTATAAGAACACTAATTCCATCAACTTCAGCCATCAACATACTCATCTCAAGACCCAAACCACATCAATCAATACAGTCAGACAGTGAAGGCTCTAGACATTACCCCTAAGTTCATTCTTAAAATCTTTCACAGAGAATTCATATAGGGTAAATACATAATCACACAATAATACATGACATAGGTTGTTAAGAGTATGATGATCATCAATTCAAGGACATAAGTAATAATTAAAGATAGTTTTCAAGATTACTTTAAGAAATCACAACAAGACCCATTACATTCTACTACTTATCCTAATTCAATCATGGGGGCACATGGGAGAACAATCCCATGCTCTGAGTAGCCTTTACATACCTGGAATGAAGATTGTATAAATCTTCAAGGGAATCTTGACCTTGAACTTGGAAACCCTCAATCTATCTCTTCTTCTCCTCATAGACTCCATGCTTAGATTTAGAAGAATGTGGGTTTTTGAAACCCTCTCGTATGGATTTAATACTTAAAACACATTTTGAGACTTAAACATAGGTTAGAAATGACCAAAATACCCTTCCCAAAATTTAAAAGAAAAAGTTTAAAATTAGTACACTAGTTCGCGACGCGCCAGGGGCGCGGACTAGTGTATTTCGCAAAATTTTTCCAAAATTCAATTCCTGTCAAAAAATTTAAAAGAATTACTAAGTGTGTCTCCGCGTCCCCTCCGTATCGCGCCAAGGGCGCGGATAGACACTGTTTTCACATTAATTAGCGAACATTATTTTTCAACCTGGTTACTCTTAAATCGGGTCGAGACCATTCTCCCACTCAATTTTCTGCGCTGATTGCAAATTCGGTCTCAAATTTCCCATTGGAGCTTTGGAAGACGCATTATGCACAATTATGTTTTAGGGGTGTTTCGATAATTTTATAAGGTGCTACATCATCTACCCCTTGGGATCATTCATCCTCGAATGATAAAGTGAAAGTAGAATAAAAGTACGAGTGACCTCAGAACTCATCTTATTTCTCACTCGGGAACTCTCGAACTCTCAACTATCCATCACTAATCTATCTCTATCTTAGACTTGGGAATAGAATTGGAATAAGACATCAACTCAAAGAAAGAAATTTCAGTAGCATTAAGGATAGGGACATTACCTTTGACATCATCATCATTCGACATGAATAAGTGTGGGTATTTGAGTTTCATCACTTCCTCAGCTTCCCACGTAGCTTCCTCAACAGATTGATTCCTCCATAGAACTTTGACGGAGGCTATCTCTTTGTTCTTCAGCTTATAAACTTGTTGATCAAGGATTTGGACTGGAATTTCTTCGTATGATAGGCTATTCTTCACTCTCATACTCTCAATAGGGATTGCCAAAGCAGGATCTCCCAAACACTTCTTTAGCATTGACACATGAAACACCGAGTGAACTCCATCTAACTCGGAATGCAATTACAACTCATAAATGACCTTCCCAATCCTCCTCATGATCTGATATTGTCCAATATAACATGGACTCAATTTCCCCTTCTTACCAAACCTCATGACACCCTTCATGGGTGACACCTTCAAGTACACCCAATCATCCACCTCAAACTCCAAGTCTCTTCTTCTCACATCCATATAAGACTTCTGACGACTTTGTGTTGTCTTCAACCTTTCTCAGATGACTTTCACCTTCTCCATAAACTAGTGAACAAGATCAAGTATGATCAATTCAGCTTCATAAATCTCGAACTAACCAATTGGTGATCAACATCTTCCCCCGTATAGTGCCTCATAAGGGGTCATCTTGATGCTGGCATGGTAGCTATTGTTGTACGCAAACTCAATCAATGGTGGGTGATCCTCCCAATTACCCTTGAAATCGATCACACAAGATCTCAACATATCCTCCAAGGTCTGAATGGTGCGCTCTACCTGCCCATCTGTCTGAGGGTGAAACGTTGTGCTCAGATGTACTTTTGTACCCAATACTTTCTGAAAAGATCTCCAAAATTGAGAGGTGAATTGAGCTCTGCTGTCCGAGATGATGGACAAAGAAACCCCATGCAACCTAACAATCTCATGAATGTATAATCTAACATACTTCTCAGCCGTATTAGTGGTCTTAACTGCCAAAACGTGGGCTGATTTAGTCATCCTATCAACAATCACCCATATCAAATGATGTTGTTTTCAAGATCTTGGTAAATCGATAATGATGTTGATCATCTCCCACTTCCACTCAGGAATTTTAAAGTTCTGAGCTAACCCACATGGTCTCTGATGTTCAATCTTAACCTGTTGGCAATTGGGGCATTTAGATACAAATTCAGCAATGTCTTTCTTCATTCCATTCCACCAGTAGACTTACACTTAGACAAATTCAGCAATGTCTCTCTTTATCCTATTCCACCAATAGACTTCTCTCAAGTCGTGGTACATTTTGGTAGAATCGGGATGAATGGAATATCTGGAGTTGTGAGCTTCAGCCATGATCCTCTCTAGACACTATCAACATTAGGCACACATAATCTTCCTTGATACTTCAACACCCCATCTCCCCCTTTGGAGAAAACTATCACCTTCTGCTTGTGAACTACTTCTTTCAATTAGAACAAGACAAGGTCTTGGTCTTGCTTTTATTTCACTTCTGACACTAAGGATGAAGCAGAACCATTCTAAACATTGATCTTGCCTTTGTTGTTCTCCTCAAGTTTCACTCCCAGTCGAGCTAATCTATACACTTCCTTCGCTAGCTCTCTTTTCTCTTCTTCCACATGGACAGTGCTACCCATAGGCATCCTGCTAAGGGCATCGACAACAATGTTAGCCTTACCTGGGTGGTAGAGAATGCTCATGTCATAATCCTTAAGCAACTCCAACCACCTTATCTGTCGTAGGTTGAGATCCTTTTGGCTGAACACATACTGCAAGCTCTTGTGGTTAGTAAACACGTCCACATGCACTCTATATAAATAGTGATGCCAAACCTTAAGTGCGAATACCACTGTATCCAACTCGAGATCGTGAGTCAGAAAATTTGGAAGCATAAGTTATCACCTTCTCTCTCTGCATAAGCACAAAGCCTAATCCAACTCTGGGTGCATCACAGTATATCATGAAGTCCCCCGTCCCCTCGGGCAAAGTCAGAACTGGGGCTGTAGTCAATCTAGTCTTCAACTCTTGGAAACTCTTTTCACATTCCTCAGACCACTGAAATTTGGCTTTCTTCTGAGTTAGCTTAGTTAATGGTGCTGATGGAGAAGAGAAGCCTTGAACAAATCAGCGATAGTACCCTGATAAACCCAAGAAGCTTCTTATCTCCGTCGAAGAAGTTGGTCTAGGCCAGTTCTTAATCGCCTCAATCTTCTGAGTATCCACTCAAATACTATCTCCTGAAACAACATGGCCTAGGAAGGCCACATACTTGAGCCAAAACTCACACTTTGAGAATTTTGCATATAACTCATGATCTTTAAGCGTTTGCAAAATTATTCTAAGGTGATTAGCATACTCCCATTCATCCTTTGAATACACCAGAATATCATCAATAAACACGATAACAAACATATCCAGATATGGTCTGAATAACCTGTTCATCAAATCCATGAAAGTTACAGGTGCATTAATCAACCCGAAAGACATGACCAAGAACTCAAAGTGGCCATACTGTGTCCTAAAGGCTGTCTTAGGAATGTCACTTTCCCTCACCTTCAACTGATGGTAACCTGGTTGTCTTTGGAATATCACCTTCGCTCACCTTCAACTGATGGTAACCCGATCTGAGGTCTATCTTGGAGAAACAAGTAGCACCCTGAAGATGGTCGAAGAGGTCATCTATCCTGGGGCGAGGATACGTATTCTTTATGGTTATCTTATTCAGTTTCTGGTAGTCTATACACATTCTGAGAGATCCATCTTTCTTATGCACGAATAGGAAAGAAGCACCCCAAGGTGAGACACTAGGCCTTATGAAACCTATCTCTAACAAGTCTTTCCATTGTTCTTTCAATTCTTTCAACTATGCGGGGGCCATTTTATGAGGTGGAATTGAAATGGATTTGGTCTCGGGAAGAACATCAATCCCAAAGTCAATCTCCCTATCGGGAAGACTCCAGGTCGATCGTCAGGAAACACCTCAGGAAACTCATTCACAATCGGGATGGACTCAAGAGTAGCAAATTCAACATCATCAGACTTAACTCGCACGAGGTGATAAATACAACCCTTGGAGATCAACTTTCTGGCTCTAAGATAAGAGATAAACTTGCCCTTAAATGCATCCGAACCCCCTTTCTACTCTAGAATAGGCTCATTAGGAAATTGAAACTTGACTATTCGAGTTCTACAGTCAACAAAAGCATAATAGGCATGAAGCCAATCCATGCCCCAGTATCACATCAAAATCAACTATCTCCAATTCTACCAAGTCAACTAGGGTGTCTCTATGATAAATAGATACTACACAATCTCTGTAAACTCTCTTAGCTAAGATACACTCACCAGTAGGAGTGGAAACAGAAAAAGGTTCAAGCAAACACTCTGGAAGAATCCCAAACTTACTAGCCACATAAGGGGTCACAAAAGACAAGGTGGCCTCCAGATAAAGAAATGAATAACAATCAAAGGTAAAAACTTAAAGCTTACTCGTGACAATATAAGGGGTCACAAAAGACAAGGTGGCCTCCAGATCAAGCAATGCATAACAATCAAAGGTAAAAACTTAAAGCATACTCGTGACAATATCTGGTGCAGCCATCTGATCATGTCGATTACCCATCGCATAAAGGTGGTTACTCTTATACCAGTAGTAGCATCCCTCTCACTAGAGAGGCTGAAGATGATTGTGGTCTGCTTCTCCCCTCACCTCGTCTCCTCTTTGGACACTCATAACTGAAGTGACAAGTTTTTCCACATGATGTAAACATCTCTTCCCACATGGCACTCACCCATATGAAGCTTACCATACTTGTCACAAGGTGGCTTTCCCCTCGCACTTTGGGTCACACTAGCTTGAGATTGTGCACCGTGAGACCTATAGTTCTGGTAACCCTGAGATTCCTGATCATACCTATTTGGCCGGATGGGCACACTTGCTACAGAAGGTATGTGATGAGATGATCTCTTCTGAAAGTAGGACTTGCCACCCTTATTCTGTCTCTGTTGGCTAGGCTTATGCCCAGCTGATTTTGCCTTCCTGTTGATCTGCTCCTCTCTATCTTTCCTCTTATCTTCCTTTGTTTATTGGGAATACACCATAATTCTAGTGATATCTATGTCGGGGATCAACAAAACTGCCTTACACTCTTTCTGCACATGTCTGCCCATACCAGACACAAGCTTTCTGATCCTTGCCCTCATGTCTTGCACCATTTCCAGAGCATACCTGGATAGCTTAATAGACTTGAGACTATACTCTTTCACTATCATTCCTCCTTGCTTTAGGTTCACGAACTCATCCACCTTTGCCTCTCTCAACTCTTGAGGAAAGAAGTGGTCAAGGAAGGCAGTCTCAAACTCCTCCTATGCTGCAGGCTCCGCATTCTCACCCCTACTCTCCTCCTGCTGGTTGTACAACACATTAGCAACGTCTTTCAATTGATAGGAAGCAAACTCTACTTCCTCGAGCTCATCAGCATGCATTTCCTTCAGGACCTTGTACATTTCATCTTTCTCAACATTAGACCCCTTATGAGTTTTCTATAAACGTACAACCATATGAGTTAAAACAAGATTTCCATAAAGTTAAACTCTATCGCACGAGTCCAGATCACAGAAGAAGGGTAACACTTCCTAATGTCCTATGGCCTCCTGCTTATGATGTGTGGTGCACAACACGCCCATAAACAAGACTCT
The DNA here is from genome assembly GCA_000787875.1 of Solanum virginianum. NCBI lineage: Eukaryota > Viridiplantae > Streptophyta > Magnoliopsida > Solanales > Solanaceae > Solanum > Solanum virginianum. The sequence continues at coordinate 10,792 of DF365322.1, forward strand.
ACTAGACATGACTTCATAGATTCCCTAGGACACTTGAACTCTATGCTCTGATACCAAGCTTGTCACGCCCTGGAGTGTGGTGCACAACACGCCCATAAACAAGACTCTACTAGACATGACTTCATAGATTCCCTAGGACACTTGAACTCTATGCTCTGATACCAAGTTTGTCACGCCCTGGAAGGGTACCTTAGACGTAACTGACACTCAGAGACTATTGCTAGCCCCCAAGCAGACCACCTAGTCTTATTGCATTAATTTAATCCGTTCTTTTGCGAAAGATATTAAGAAATAAAAGGGCTATCAGTGAACTACAGGCTATCATAAGATCTATCATTCGAACTATCACATGGCTAAAAGTGAATGAACAATCTCAATATAAGTAAGAAACAAGGAAGCAACTTCTACTTCGACTATCAACTGTTTATATCTATGAAGCCTCTATAGCTAGTACCTTCCTCTATAGCTAGTGTCTATGAAGGTACCATGACATGCCAAAGCTACTGTAATCAAAATAAATGACATCAAAATAGAAAATAGAGAATAGATATGTCCTCCGAAAGCAGAGGAGAACTCACCAAGTCTGGCAATCACGAATCTCTAAACCTCAAGGATTAGACTGCTGAAGTTCTCTGCCTACAGAATCTGCATCATAAAATGATGCAGGCCAAAAGGGGCGTTAGTATCTGAAATGTACTGTATGTAAAATGGACTAACGTAAACAATAAGGTTATACAATATACAATGGCATCAGCTTATCAATCACTCAACCTCACTCAGAGTAAGAGACATGACTCTATCACATCACTATCCATCAAGACTTCAAACTATCAATCAATCTCGGAGTACTATCAACATAAAACCTATCTAGGAGTTTCTGTAACTGACAATCACCACCTATGAGCCAGTGATGATACAACGAAGAGATGTCATTGCCACATCCGCCTAGTGCCTTACCGGGGTAAAGGACGAGTCTGTCATGGATCCCAAAGAAGTCTGTCAAGTCCTCTGCAGGACAAGGGAAATATTCAATTTCACGGTCCAATCCTCTCCTACGCTGGCCACGTAGTTAATGAGTAGGAGTGGGACTCACTCTTACCCATTTCGGTGCTAATACTCCTCTCAAGACTCAACATGCTCATAAGTCTATCAATACACCAAGATTTCCATCACTCAGCCCCTACGTGCAAGATCACTTATC